>APFE031605332.1:24842-57364 GCA_000404065.3 Pinus taeda | reverse complement strand
TTATATGGTTTTTGGGGATGAAAAGTGAGGAGAGTAAGATAACATAATATGTGAAGAAAAGATAAATATAATGAATAATATTATAATAGTGATATTTGATGAGTCCCATCAATAGGTATACTTTGAAGCTTATCATGTCATCCTCCATCCTTAAACCTATACTTCTCTCACATTAATTCAAATTTATAGTTATAATATTCTTAGTAAGACGCGTAAAAGGTATTTTTCATAGTATGTGGCCTAATGTGGCTTAATTGTAGGAAAAATAAACAGTTTTTAGGAAATTACTATGAAGTGGCTTGATGGAGACTAACATGAGAGAATCTAGGGGGTTTGTCCACATTCCTAACTCTCTCTCATATTGGGATCATAGAATCCTCTCTCACCAATTTGAATTATTTGGTAGCCAAGTGACTCCTAGTCCAAGAGAATCTCAAGAGGGACAAGATCCACCATTTTTGAGATTAAGGAGGGAATCATTCCTACATTCAAGGGATATGATATCAAATTCCTTTTTGTATATATAAAAAAGAATAAAATCTAATTAGGATTTGAAGTTTATGTTCATCTAGGTGTAGCTATTGAGCTTGAAGCTTGACATAGTCACATTGAAATTTTATGTGATGTAAGAGACTTGTACTTTTTGATAATGACAAGTTGTATTTTAATTTGCACTTGAGTTAGTTTCATAGGGCTGAGATGCTTGGGTTTAGGCCCAACCTAGAGGCTTTGGTGCCTCTTCTTGTACTTATGATTTATTCTTAATTCCAAGTGGTTCATAGTTTCTTTCATTTTAGTAGAGATTAAGCTATAAAAATGTCTGCTTGCAAGCCTCTACGGATTCACCTCTCTTGTGGGAGAATGAGTGGAAGGATTCACAACCTCATTCCAAAAATATTATGTTTATCGTTTCTTCGAAATATATCAATGTTATTTTTTACTTTTTACATTTCCTTTCTATAGCTTAGAAGATAATTCAGTGATTAGATTAGTGTTATGGCATAAAATAGATATTATTTAAATTCAACTCATCTTTTCCATAATAGGTTATCTTATTTTGTTAATGATCAATGGATGTATGCATGTGATTGATTAAAGGTTTTTGTTGATCTGCAGGGAAGGGAACCTTTACAACCTCCACCTTGGGCACCTTCACCTTCATAAGTCATTTTTCCTAGTAAGCTTAGGACAGTGTGAGCATTCATCCTATTGCAAGACAAATCTCTAAGAGGTCCTGAGATTGGCTAGGGTAATCAACCCAACCTCTCTTCATTTTCTTCAACCTCCATTTATCAGTCCATAACATAAACACATCATTTTCACCCTCAAAATCAACTTGAAACCCCTCTTGTAGCTTTACAAGCCCTCTAGTAGCAATATAGGACCTCCTGTAGAAGGCACCTGTAGCAAGCATGTAGAACCACTCCGTTTATGATTTTTTATGCCCACTACAAATTGAGCTCATTCAAGATGAATAATGACCCCTAGATATGATTTGGTGATCAGGGGAAGCTCCTTTGCCACTCCAACCACTTTTTTTCTTCACCGCAAAATAGAGTAGCATTAGTTTTTTTATCACAAGTATGATGCAAGTAGGCTACTAATTTTCAAGAAAGTGTGAACTGGGTAGATGATACATGAAATTATGATTGGTAGTTTTATGAATTATTTAATATAAAAATAGCTTCCTTTCTGCAAGTATATCTGGTAGTTTGATGAATTTTGCAAGATAAAATAAATTTCTTTTTGCAGGTAAACTATCCCTTGCCCTTTCGTGAATTAATTAATTAGCATCTACAAGTTGAGTAAATAAAATTTTACTTTCATAGCTAGAATTAGTTTTCAATTGTACCTTCAGTAGCAAGCGTTCATTCCAATTCAGTAGGAGGAATGGTCTCTGAACACTTTGATCTAATGTCATGCCTGAGGGTGGCACGAGTAGAATCCAATCTAGTGTTCATATAGCATTATTGCCACTAATTTTATATAAACCCTCGATTGATAATTTGAGTTGAGGAGCCCTTGGGAGTTACAGTATTCTTGGTGCAATACCAGAGCTAACCAGTGTTCATGGATTTTGAGGAAGGTTTCTTTTATTCTTTGTTTCATAAAAAAAATTGCTTCAATATTTGACTTGTGTCTAAGAGGGCATGTAGGTATAGTGGTATATTCTGATATCATCTTTTTATTAATGAAATTTTTGTGTTTCTTTACAAAAAAAAAAAAACCATGTGAAAAATCAATTGGTGATCGAAGTAATGTGAGTCCAAAGAAAAGTAAAATATCCAAGGTTCAAATCTCCCCATTGTGATTTGTCTTATAACCCCAAAGGTTTACAAATAGCTACATCTTAGGTGGGTTGTTGGATTCTCCAAGGATAAAATAAATAAGTAAATAATTAATATAATTTCCCCACGAGGGAGGGACAATAACTATAATATATCAATATTCTTTTTTTTTGATCAGGTAAGAGTAGGGCCTTTTATTACTCAAGTTAAAATTACATAAAATACAAGCTACAGCGGCATGAGAGTTCAACCGATTGTTGTGCAATCAAAAGCCAAATCACAAAACCAAAACCATGCACAATCCAAACAAATCATCCTTGGAGTTACTCCTAATTACAATGGCTAACAGGAAAATAGAAGAACAATTCATATCAATTTACTGGTGTGTCTGAGTCGGCCTATCAATATCTACTAAGCCCACTCAGACCCACAACCAAAACACCTACCACGACCCACAATAACACCAAACCCTAGGTCCACAACAACCCACACCAAACCATTCTTACGGACCCGATGTAAACTGTATTTCCACACTCTAAATTTTTTTCAAGTACGAGAGCCAAGCTAACTTGCACGATCAACCATACACTGTTGATCTCATGCCGATGATCCAACAGTGTATAGAGATATCAGGTGGACAAATTTCACGAGGGGTAATTGTCTCATAGGAGTGATATTCTCTCACCTATCCCTACTACGTGTTGCATAATGAGTGGAATCAGAGCCTTCCTCCATAAAACCCGATACCACTTAGATCTCTCCCGATAAACCTCTTATGCTTTTGGAAAACTACTCCTTGCAGAATAAATCCCATGCTCTTTTGCCAATTGTTTGCCGTTGATCGAACACATCGGGCGGTTCTTATGTCATCCTTCCAAAATCACAGTTGAACCAAAAACATCATCAATCTTTCCACCTGAAGATCTATTCCATAGACGTCCTAGTCTATAGTACATCTAGAGTATGTCCGAGGTAGTATTAAGCTATGTACTGTGACCCAACCCCCCATGAGGGTGAAGAATTTAGGATCCGCTATCCTCCCTCCTATCTACTATTCCATCTTATTACTTCCTATGAATCCATAGCTCTATGTATTTGTCCACCTAACAGAGAGAGTCCTCCAACAACTTGCCTGGGGGTACAAGATCCCAATCAAATCGAGAATCCCTATCCATGTTGGTGACCCCCTCATTCGCCAAGTGATCCACTAACATGTTAGCTTTGCTCTTCACATGGATAAATCAGACTGTTTTTAAGGCTTGCAGGTGGGATTGGATATGGTGAAAGACTTGCAAAAGCATCCAGTGCTTTGAAACTTTGTTTGGAGAATTACCGCTCCAGATTTTCTAGGCTGCTCTATTAGTCAATTCTGAATCTGCTTCTATGATGACATTGTGCAAATTAGAAACTAAAAAAAATTCCAAGCCTTGTTCTAGTGCCGTAAGCTCTGCCATGTTGTTAGTAGCCTGGCCCAAGTCGCCATGGAAGAATTTCTTAATATGACCCCCATCATCTCTTATAACCCATCCAAAGATGGCTAACCCTGGATTACCTTTAGAATCTCTGTCCATATTAACCTTTAGGAAGGCATGCAGAGGGGGCTGCCAAATATTAATTTTTGCGCTAATTTGGCTTACCCCCTTCATTAAGCCCTAAGGGTTTATTGACTGTAGACCCAACTGTATAAGAATGCACGTTTCTTGGGGTAGAGGAGGATCGTTAGGAAGATTCCCTAATAGGCTTCTTATTGTCTCTTTGAGTTGCCTTAATATTTGAGAAATTATGCTTTTGGGCTCTCTCGGTTTGTCTTTGAAGATCTGATTGTTGTGCTCTTTCCACACATTCCATATAACAAAGCCTGGTACCAGAATTCAAGATTTGTTAATGATTTCATTCCCTGAGAAGTTTGCCTGCCAGTTCTTCAAGGTATTGAAAATGATGACATTGTCCCTGTCTATTTGCCTAAATATTGAGGCTACGAAGCCCCATACATATGAGGTGAAATGATAGAGGTTGAGAAGGTGATCCATTGTCTCCTCTTGAGAGACACAATGATAGAATTGGGAGGGACCAATAAAGCCTTTTTTTTAGATTCTCCCAGGTTAAGATTTTGTTTTCATCCACTAACCAAATGAATAGCTTGACTTTTATCCAGTGGGGGATTTGTCGTCGTTTCTTCCAGACTAGAACAATATTAATATAGTTAAATCCTATTACTTCCTATTTGGCTTCTTTGAGGTTATATTTACCTTCGTGTTTCTTTCCCCATCTTAGTTGGTCAGGTAGGGAGGAAACCATAATCCTTTTGTGCTCTAGCTCTTGGGTGAGAGTTCTTACGAGGGCCTTCAAAGGAATATCATCATTGTAGCCCAGATCCTTCCAATTCCTCCATTTTTCATTATCGCCATCCTGGTCCTAGAAATATTTAACCATAACCAACCCTCTATTATCTGTATCTCTCTTGAGAGCTGCTAAACTATCCTTATAAACGATGGGTTCCTATTTCCAATTGTCCTCCCAAAATCTTGCTAGGTTCCTTGCTCCAACTTCCCAGAAGCTGTGTTGCTGAACAATACTTTATTCTCCCATGCCAGATTCCAAATATGTGAGCCCCTGATTTACCCTGACATTCTAATGTGATCCTTTTCCTACCAATAATTGGAATATTTCTATTTCCACAACTTAGCCCATGGAGCTATCACTTCCTTAATCCATCTCCACCAAAGTTTGGCTCCCGAAACTCTACTAAGGGTTTGAGGTTCATGAAGCCCCAAGCCACCATGCTTTTTGGGCTTGCATATCTTGTCTGAGGCTACTAAGGTCCACTTACTTTTTTCCTCCCATTTTCCTCACAGGAAATCCCTTTGTATACTCATGATCTGTTACTATGCCTTTAGGAGCCGGAAGAGCTAAGAACATGTATATGGGAAAAGCCTGGAAAACCGCTTCTGAGCACTAGGCATCCTACCAAATTTAGTGTCCTGTGTGTCCATTTCCTAACCTTGTCCTGAAGTGTGTTGATCATTGGCTCCCACACACTCTTGCTCAAGGGTTTATTAGTAAGAGGTATGTCTAGATACTTGGAGGGTAGTTGTTCCCTTTGAAATCCAAGAACTTTGGTAATATTCCTTTGAATAGAGATATTGGTATTAAAGAAAAAAACTTTGGATTTGTTGAGACTTACCTCTATGCCTGGTGGCATAGCAAAATAATTCAAGATTTGTTTGATCTATCTAGCTTCCCTAACTATGGGTATACCTTGTATCATCATATCATCCACAAATTGCTAATGACTGTTCACTTCACCATATTCGGTGAGTTTGATGCCCTGGATACGTCCTTCAGCATTTGCCACTTTAAATTCTCTTCCTAGCCCTTCCATCATGAGAATGAAGAGGAAATGTGAGAGTGGATCTCCCTATGTAAGACGTCTTGATGGAGTGAAATTTCTTGAAGGAGATCCATTGAGCAGTATAGAGAAACTAGTCATCGTAACCATTTCCATAACCCATCTTATCCAATTTTGGTTGAATCCATAGGCCCTTACGATTGCTTTTATATAAGACCACCTTAGTTTGTCATAGGTGTTTTCTAGGTCCATCTGAATGATCATGCCCACTTTTTTTTTGCTTTTGAGAGAATGTACAACCTCATGTGCTTGTATGATGTTGTTGAGGATTTGTCTTCCTTCCACATAGCCTGTTTGCTCCTCTAAGATTAGAGATGGTAGAAGGGGCTTGAGTCTATTAGCTATGACTTTGGAAATGATTTTGTACACCACATTACATAAGGCTATGGGTCTAAAACCATTCAAAATCATAGCATTGTCCTGCTTAGGGATCAAAGTTATGAAGGAAGCATTAAGAGCCTTTAAAAATTTTTTTGATTTGCTGGAGTCTTCCACAACCTCAAGGATGTCCTGTTTGACTATTTCCCAGCAAGCTTTGAAGAAGTCCACATTGAACCCATCCGAGCCTAGGGATTTTCCATTTTACAGTTTATTGATCACTCTGCTGACTTCGTCTTCCGACACTGGCCTATTGAGATTGTGGTTATCTTCTCTAGTGACTAGTTGAGGGATGTATTGAGTAAATTGTTGAATGAACCTAGATCTATCCTCCGAGGGTTCCTCTTCTATATTGAGGAAGTGTTGTACAATGATTGATTCCATATCGTTGTGAGAGACAAGATCTATTCCTTGAGAATCTTTGAGCTTGGTTATTCTGTTACGTGCCCTGTGAGTCATGGTGGATTTATGAAAAAAAATTGTATTCCTTTCCCCCTCCCTAATCCACTAAATCCTTGATTTCTACTGCTAGAAAATTTCCTCCTGCAAGCACCGCTATTCCCATTATTCCTACAAAGAGTTTGTAAGCTTTAGCCACTCCTCGGTAAATCCATCTATGATGTTTATTTGATTAATCTCCTGTAACTTATGCTCCACTTTTTTTTGGCTCTGAAGATATCCCCATAATCCTTTTTGTTTCACTCTTTAAGCTTGGCTTTGATATATTTGAGTCTCTGGTGGAGCATGAACATCTTAGTGCCTTGGATTTTAATATCTTCACTCCACCATTTCCCAATGTTACTGATGAACTCAGGGTGAGTTAGCGAGGAATTTTCAAACCTGAAAGGTTTGTTCTTGGGCGTGCCCATAAGTATGGCTTCCAGTTGTACAGGCTAGTGATCCGATCCTCCAAAGGGTAGAATAGAAGCTTTTATGGCTAGGCCTACGAGAAGGAGATCCTCTGAAATAATAAATCTATCCAGTTTGGAAGAAACTTGAGCAGGTCCTCCCCTCTTTTCGTTCTAGGTGAAGGTTCCATTTATTATTTCAGCATCCACTAGCCCTGTTCATTATAAAATTCTATAAGGCCAAGGAATCTTTTCCTAGTTGTCTAGTACCTCCTTTTTTTCTAAGAGAGATCTTATCATATTGAAATCTCCTACAACAATCCAAGGTAAATTTGTGTATATAGCTGTAAGATCCTCCAGGGAGATGAGAAGCTTGAGTTTGTTTGCTTGCTTTTGCATTCCATAAACATTTTTTATCATGTATACTTCCTCATCCCCTATAGGTTGACAAACCATATAAAGATAGTTCCTAAATTCTTCAGCATCTAGGATCCCAAATTTTTGTGGATCCCACATTGTGAGAAGTCCGCCCACCGAGTTGTTTTCTTTAACCATTAAGTACTCATATCTGATTAGCCACTTATTATGAATTTCTCTAATCTTTTCCATCGAACACTTTGTCTCGTGAATAAAGATCATATTTGGTTTTTCTTCCTTATTTTTGTGACTGAGAGTTCTTTGTTTCCTTTTATTTCCTAGGCCTATAATATTCCATGTTGTGAACTTCATTAAGAAAGATTAGTAAAGGAGTAGCTGGTAAGACCTTTCATCTTACCTGAGATAACCAATAGTTTCCCACATTCTTTGAATAGCTCATTCTGTCTTTTCCTTCCCTTTTTCCTTCTTTATTTTTTTTATGATTCGGCATATACATTTTCCATTTTTATGACTCCACTGTGCTCTTGACTTTCATGATTCCTTTTCACTCCAGCTCCCTTTGCTTGTGATCTCCATAGAAAGAGTTGTTGAACCTTGTCATAGTCCTCCCTTGGTAGGGAGTCCACTCCTATGGTCGTCCCTTGTTCCAGAAATATTTCTAGATGCATATTTTCTTTATCTAGAATCTCCTAAAGTTAAAATTCCTCCATTCCCACCTCACATGGAGTCATCTCCTGGTCCTTTCTTATCTCCATGGACCTCGGTTGGTCATCCTTCTGTTGGTTCTCGACTGTGATATCCTCCATTTCGTCTTCCTTCTCCTTTTCATTGATTATTTTCTCCATGTCTTGGATTATTTCCTTACTCCCCTCTTCTTCCTCTAAGATTTTGAACCAAATTTGTTTTGACTGTTTATTCTCATTCTTCTTCTTTCGTCGACATTTACCGCCTTTTCCTCTACTCTCGACCTTGGTGAAACCCTCTTCATTCTTATCTTTAGTAGTTTTCACATTTCCTTCCCTATTGTTTGATGGGCAGTCTCTGAATAGATGCCCATGTTCATGAAATTTTTGGCACCTAAATGGGATGTGCTCATAGTCCACAGTCTGTACCCATTCTTCATCATATACCTCAAAAATTATTGCTTCCGAAAGAGCTCCATATAAGTCCATTTCCACACAAATCTGGGCAAAGGAGGTGTATTTTCGTTTCAGTGTTGCCTTTAAGATCTTTAGGAAATGGCCCAGCTTATTGCCTATTGTTTTCAGAGATTCTGCTAGCCAATAATCTAGAGGAAGAGAGTAGAGTCTAATCCATACCAGTACCGATGTGAATGTTTCGCACTCTGGGACAAAGTTCATCTTCCATGGCCGTGTAGAGTCTTGCCGCAACATAGAAATATGGACCTCCTTCAAACACTCTATCCTTATCCTCTAAGCTCATGAACACCATTGTAAAGAAGCCCTTAGACCCTATATGTAGGTGTGTTTCCCCTTTAGTCTTCTAATGACTCCTTATCCATAAATGTAGCGCCCTCTCCGTTGACCATAGCCCCATAAACTTGCAAATGATCGCATGTTCTGTCATGTCATCCCTATGTGCTTGAAGCACAGGATCACTCAATATGACCCGTCGAACAGTGCTTGACTTGGGTTTACAAACCCCCATACTAAAGGAAGGATGTTTTCCATGGCTTCCTGCATTCTTCTCCTCTCTGTTTGTTTCTGGTTTATTCCCTTCTTGTTCTTGAAGTCCATTTCTATCCAATCTTCCTTTGCCTTTTGCTTCCGTTACCTTTTCCAGAGGCTTTTTAAATTGGTGCTTTCCTACTTCCTTATTATTTCCTGTAACTACTTGATTGGAGGAGGGAGAAACTCTCCCCCTGCACGTCCCGCCATGCTTCCCACAGTTCAAACCCTACCTCACCTTCAACCTTAACTCTGACTTTGCATCCGCTCATTTCCCATAATATATCAATATTCATTAACTAAAAAAGTCTTGTTTAAAAATGTTATCTATGACTTAATGTGAAAGAAATGTGTATTTTTTTTATTTAACATAAACTTGACATGTGATATTAGAAAAATATTAATTTAGTAAATATATATTAACCTTCAACCCATCATATACTCGAAAGAACTATATCCCTTATAATAGACTCATTTTCTCAAAGTGCAATGCTTTCCCATATTTTACATCTCATTTTTTTTAATAATTATTAATTAATAGTATGAGAAGATCATCTCATTTGTTAATGCATTAACTTCACTAGTTTCTCTTTTCTATAATGTTGTTAATGTGTAAAAAAAATCCATGTCCATGATTTCATTGCATGCATTACCCTCATTTTATGTCTCCCACTTTCATTTCATTTCCTTTTCTTAATTAATAAAAAAAATATATAAATGTTTTATATTTTAGGTTTTTAGTATATTTCTTTTATTAAGTTTAATTTAAAATTTAATTAAATTTAATTGAATATATATATATATATATATATATATATATATATATATATATATATATATATATATATATTACAAATAATTTATTTATATATTTAAAAATATACTTTAATGAATATAAATTTATAATTTATGAAAAAATATAACAACTAAATTATTAATTATTATTATTATTATCCAGTTTTAAGGTCACAAGAAAGCGAGACACTAAATTCGTGTATGAGGACCCCTCGTTTGTGGGATGAGGGACTGACCTCCACACATTGATTTGAATTCTAAGTCTACAAATACATACATACTCTATCCCCTGAACACATAATTCATTAAAATTAGAAAAATTGTATTACAATAAGATTACTAGAATTGAATTCTATGGGTACTTTGAAATTATAGATCCATTGTTTAATTTCAAATTTAAAAAAAATATGTGTTACTCTGGTTTTGAACTTGTGACCTGTTATGAGGAAACACATTCTATTAAAGGAGGAAAGCCAAAACATAAAAATTTTAACATTATCATTCAATAATCAAAATCTATAAGGCATTCGTTATGGATTTTTAAAATTTGATAACTTTTAAAAAAAAAATTATATATAATTTTCAAAATATTTAAATTACAATATTACTTAAGTTAGTTTATTGGGTAAAAATCCCTTTCCATATTTAATTTTTAAGTTACTTACGAAATTTTATGAGTGAGACGTCATGACTAATGACTATTGAGAACATTAACTGATTACAAGTAATGATATTATAAGAAAGGTTATGTCATGGATAGTATGTAATATTTAATGGTGCAGTATATTTGTGTTACGTTTTAGAAGGTTTTCTAGTGTTTTTTCTGGTTTAAATTGCTTAGAATTTGGTAGGGATTTCTTGGAATCATAAGTTTTAGTTGTAAACATTCCACAATCCAAGTGCCTGAATGGTTTTTTAGGGCGTTGAATACATATATGCAGTTAAAATCCCATTTTAAACAATAAAAATTAAAATTTGGCAAAAAAAACATCATCAGGTTCCAGCCAAAATTCCAAAATGTAGTCTGTTTAGACAACCAAGCTAAATTCAATAGGAAGGTTAAAAAGGTAAAGGAATCCATAAAGGAGTTCAAATGAATAATTGTTAGAAAAAATAAATATACTATTAGGGATAGGCACTAAAATAAGAGTAATAAATAAGAATTTGCAACACTTTGGATCCTCTTTGGAAACTGTTGTGGCTTTCCATGATGTAAGGACCCTATGTTAAGATGCATCCCGAGTGAAATTGATATTATTTTTTTATTGAAACTTCGGAGCATGATGAGTCTAAGGTCCGTCACGTATATGAATTCAATTTGTGGTCATCTTGCATCCAAAAGTTCTCTCACATAGGAATTGAATGATTAGCATGTTATATAAAAAAGAGTGGCTCTCCTTACACTCATTTCCATGAGTTAGACCCCCCAATCAATACATTTGAATCAAAATATCTAATAATAATGCTAAGAGGATTTCTATCATAATTTTTTATTTTGCACCTATCAACTTTGTCTTTCATAAGAAAAATAATCTAGATAAGGATTTTCAGTATAATACATTAAGCAAGATACCATAGTCTAAGAAATGAAGGTGACCTCCTCTTGTTGCGATACTTTAATGCGTGAACCACATATAACCAGGTTATTGTTCTAATTACTGATTCAAAAACTAATCCTCTTTGGCTAGATGAGGATGCTGACTTAGCTAGTAGAATCAAAAGAGAATTTGATGACCTACCCAAGAATTTATATGGTATCAAATTATTTAAAATCTTTAGTTATAAAAACCTTATAATTTGTAATGGTGTAATCAAGTGGTAAAACTCCAATCGTATGACTTGTATTTGTGGGATTAGAAGTGGTATCCTATATTATGTGATATATGATATCCCTATTTCCAACCAAATTGTAAATTATGACCTCTAAAGTGACCATGAGCATAAAATTCATCATACGCCTTTAACCTTAATTCTAAAATTTTCCATGCAAAACAATCACATTCATGAGAATTGTAACAGTGAAAACTAATTTCTTTTTCAAAAGAGTAAAATAGGCCTCTTATTAAAATTTAAATAGGGATTTACTCTTGCTAACTTATAAGGATAACATTGAAAACCTCTATCATAATTTTATTACAACTCTTGCTCCTACCACTAGCAAGTTCTCTACCAATTTGTCATATAAAAAGAATAATAGAACTACCAACCCTTGTTATGATAATGACTGTAAATTTGTATAAAAAATGATTAGAGATGTTCCTAATGAAACCTTAAAACTTGATAATATAAATATGTGTGAAGCTCTTATTAAAATAAGGAAAATATGTTATATAAGTATAAATTAATAGTAATTATTGCTCTTGTTTAAGTATGATCCTAGAAGTTTTTGGAAGAAAATTAAGATTCATAAGAGTAAACAAAATCCTTTGATTCCCTTGAAACACTATAATATTTACCTTAAAAAACTCTAACAATTCTCTAACACCTAGGAAAACATTTCGAATTCCCCTATAGAGGATGTGATACCCCAAATGAAAATAGTTTAGTATGATTTGTTTAAATAATACATAAATTATGGAAACATTAAAATTGAAGAAATAAATAAAATTAGTTTTGATAACTTCCTACCCAAACCACATGTGGAAAAATAAAAATAAAAATTAGTGGTGATGTATTTTGAGGAATTTATAATCCTGAAACTTTGTAGAAAAATTAAAAACCTAATTCTCTTAATAATAATGTTTAAATAGAATCGAAAAATGTTGACCAAGGTGCAAAATTAGGCACCAATATTTTTGGGAAATTAGTTGTGAGGTAGAGGAAAGGAATTTAATTCTACTAAATATAAATAAGAGATAATTTCTTATGAGGGGCGACTTAGAGATGGTGTTAATAACGAGTATCAAGAAATGTAGAATTGAAACTGAGAAAGGGAAAGTGGAAATGTATAATGTGAAGAAACCAAACTAAATTTCTTTACAACATAGAATTGGGCTCGGGGGAACTAGCAGTTCGAGCTACTATTTTTATTAAAATTTGTGGTCTGGAGGAAGGTGGAAGGAAGAAACTTATCAAATCATATCTTCAAATAAGTTTTATTTTATTTTACTCTTAGAGAGAGAGAGAAACATCTAAATCTTCTCAATTCTTTTTTCAAAACTTTTATAATGGGAGTATGTTTTATTAAGATTTGATTCATAGTCTATATGTAAACCCATTTTTCGTATGATATTATAGTAATCAAGCCCCAAGGGTTAGCTAAGTTAGTCAAGTTCCCATGATTAAATGCTCTTGCTAATGGGAGGTCATGAAGTCAATTCTCCTTATGCCCTCGAGGTCAAGCTTTGCTAATAAGTCAGAAGGATGTGATCCTTTCAGGTAGATCTACCTAGATATTTCTTCTAGAATAAAAAAGGATATCATAATAATCTTTAGATAACTATAATAAAAATTAGAATACTTATTATAAAACAAGCTAGTAATAAAATATGGTAGAAGATCATTGCAAACATGGAGAAAATAAAAAGATACCATAAGAAGGTTTTATGTGTGCGTGGAGAAAGAAAAATGTATTTCTCTTTCTTTTAAAGAGTATAGATATAAATATACACTAAAATATTTTAAATTGAAATAATAAAACTATTTGAAAAAAAAATGCAGTGAATATATTCAAATAGATAGAACAAAAAAAATATATTAATACTATTGGAAAAAAAAACCGCAGTGAATATATTCATATATTCATATGGATAGAACAAAAAAATTACTAAATCTACAACAAATGACGATATATGTATATTTATATGTTCTAAACAATATATGTATATTTATATGTTCTAAACAATCATGTACCAACATATGTATTCAAAATAATTCATTAACAAAAATATTTATACAATGAACTTTGAATATTTCAAAGAATACTCCCGAGTTGGAGATTTTATATATAATTAATTTATGTCATACAATGTTGTAATGCATTCACACTGATAATTTCCATTATGAAAAGGTTAATAGAACATATACAAGAAAATGAAAAAGAAATATTATATTATTTAAAAGAAAATAAACTAGTGAAAAAAACATATATATATATATATATTAAAAAAGAAAAAAACTAGACATATGGCAATTATAATTTGTTAATAATGTAAGCAACATGTCGGTTTTGATCTACATATGTTATCACTTAGATTTAATATCAGCGCTCCTTAAGTATACTTAGACACGTGTATTACAAAGATTAAAATAAGACTACTCAATAAAATGTGAATCTGATCGAAACAATTTAGTTAAAGATTGATGGCAAAACGTATTGTTCCAAGCTTGTTAACGTGTAAGCACACTGCGTGCTCATTAAATAGAAATCATTGTTTGTAGATATATATTAACTCTTTACATGTTGCTTGTGTGTAATATGTACCCAGTCTTTATTGATATAGTCGACTATGAACAAAAAAAATTAAAGAACAAACTATCATAGAACCAAGAGAAGAATATATGTATTATATAACAATGATAATATAAATATAAATATAAATAATATAAATATAATATTTTGGATGGGATATTTCTGCCCAAACAAACACACACAATATTAAAATCATGTATTAGGTTATAATTAAAAGTTGGTTTTATTAAATATTAGCTTAAGTTAAAAAACAATAATAATTATATGTTTGTTGGTGTTTAGATATGAGTTATAGATTTAATCCTTTTGACATGTATTGTAAATCCAGGGTTCATTAATTGTTTTAAGATTATCGTGCAAAGTTTATGCAGGTGATAGGTTCTCTACCTAGTATTGAGAATTCACATATACATGGCCCAATAATACTATGAATTGAGTAATAGCAATAAATAACAGTAAAAGCAACCTAGAGTAACAACAACTCAGAATCTCAGCAAAATTAAAAGAAAGTAAAGAAAGAGTAGTAATTACAAAACATTAATAACATAACCAAAATGCATACTTATTGACACGGTTAATCCAACAAGACTTGATGAGGGAGTGGGCCCAACTCTCTGATCAGGGATGTGGTGAAGAGTGAAAAATCATACAGGATTACAGAAAACTGGAAATTGCATTAATCAGAAAATAAATTGCAATCAAAGTTCTTCTTTTACATGTCCCAAGGAAAAGTCCCTCTTTACACTCTGTTAAGCCTTACTTATACAATTTAGGGTTGCATGAATAGTAATTAACAAACTCAGTAATTCTGGCAATCATGCTTGCCCACAAATATACAATGAGTGTTCAGGTAGGAATAGAATGCAAAGATAACAGTCAAAGTTGAAAATCATCTTTTCGATAGTTGAATAACTTTAACAATCCCATCCTTGAATAGCACTACCAACTCATTTATAGCATCACACTAACTCGTATATCATTGAGCATCATTCATCGTGATTTTGCAAGAGAATTCAGTCATCAAGCCATCTAACCAACATTCCCCTACGACTACGCTTCATTAACCAAAATTTCAAGTAGACATGCCAATTTAATATACCTTTGTTGTTTTGAGATATAAATTGACCTCATAAAAGCTATGAAATGGATAAAAAGTGATAGGTAAAGGTGAAAGAAAATGGGTAATTTTATCGACCAACAATGTCCTCATGAAATTATTATATAATTATAATAATTATATGTCATCATAGTAATAATTATAATAATAATATTTTTTTTTTGTATATAAGATCTCATTTCTAATTTTGAGGGGGTTGGTTACATAAGGATAGAATATTTTGTGAGTTAATGATCTGAATGTACTTGCTACACAAATCTATCATTTAACATAAATGACTCTCTTATGCAATTTAGAAATGAATTTTCAATTTTTTATTTAATGTTATATGTTCATATGTATAATTTGATGTTCTTGAGTTATAAACTTGATTTATGATTCACACTGAATCTACTATAGTTGTTACTTTTGTTATTTGATATCATATTATTGACAGTGAGGTAGTTGAGACTTTTTTATTAATGACTTACAGGTTGAGGCTTCAAGTTCCTGACTCTGAGGTCTTATTATGTTCATTTATGAAAATTATCTTTATATGTTGTGTGGTTGTCATTTGTAGTCATTTTTGTTAGTATTGTATGCTTACGATTCAACATCTATACAATATTATGTTTGACTTGATTGACATTAACTTGTGACAATACCTCTGGCAATACCTAGGTTTCAATATCGATACTATTGAAATGTGTTCATTTATTAACAGTACCATTGTTAATTTTAGAAGTAATTATACTTTTTATAGCTCTTTCTGCAATATATTTGGCTAGAGTTTTCTACATATGAATTATAAGTATACATTTTGTGTGTAATTTCATTCTTCTTTAGGTTTCTTCTTTGTCGGTTATTTTCTTAATTTTGGACACTTGTTTTTTGTTACATAAGTTGTTTCATTCAGTTATATCTATATGTCTATCTATCTATCTATCTATCTATCTATATATATATAATATATATAGATATATATATTATATAAATCTGAACATTAAATTCCTTCTTCCCTTGATGACTTACCATTCAACTTCTTTGATACCATCATTAATCTAGGAATTTACCAATTTTTCTATTCAATATCTATCATTAGTTATCAATACTAAATACCCCTTATGGTGTGTGGGAGACTAGCCCTATTCACATAGAGTGGGAGGATTACTCCTCATCGAATGCTTTCTTAAATTATTCTTATTGTTAGAGCATTTTAAGAAGCAACATTATTCTCGCACCATTGCTAAGGATTAAAGTATTAAGATTTTTTTTCCTTGGAAAATGATAAACGATTAAGTCTATGACCTATTGGTGAACAACGTCACAATTGCACGTGCCTTAATAGTTTCAAGAAAGTGTTTCCTTATTTAAACTTTTCACCAAGTGATTACTTGAATTCATTATATGACTATTTCTAAGGCTTATGCTTCTAATAGAATTCCTCCACTTAATTTTTGTAATATACAAGGTTTTACAAATGATATTCTAGATGTATATGAATGGGATACCTTCATTCCTTGCTTGCGAGAAGGTGAAGGTCATGATCTGGTTCAACATCTCGTCAAGTTCTACAATTGTATTCCCATGATTTGGGTTTACCATGATTATGTCCTCATGAAATTTTTCATGGTGTCTTTAGAGGGTAACAAAATACATGGTACATGATACTTCCTTACAATATTATTTCATATTTAAAATATTTTCATGCAACATTTTATGAACATTATATAACTATGTATCCCTTTGAATTACTTTTTAAAGATTGTTTCCATTCGTATGAGCATTGTAACAAATATGACTTAGGGTTCCAAGAAAGAAAATCTTATGTTAATGACGAAATCATACATCAGTAGGGCGAATTTGATCATCCTATTGAAATATGTTTAATCTCTCGTGCTTCATAGAGTGAATACTTAACCAGGCGTGACATTTTATCTAGTTTTGAGAACCCTTAGGAATCTAATGGTTTAATTACCAACCTTGACTTTGGTTATTTTTTATTTTTTGAATCCCTTGATCATTATACTAATAAAGTTTATGAAGCAAGCCATATTGAGGAAGAAATTATGTCTATGACCACATCAACATTATCCATTCATGATTATATAGATCATCAATCAACCCTTGAATACCTTTCTCAAATAAATGAACATATATGTGACAATGTTTTTAGTAGTTGTGATATCAATCCACATAAAATTTATGTTGATTATTCTAATCCAACCGTATATGGTGTATATAATGATTTGCAATTAACCTTTTGTCATAACCTTAAAATACTAGATGATTTAGATACAGGTTCTGGTTTACAACCTATATGTAATTACAAATCCTTTCATAATGATACACAAGAAGATATAACTGATTTAACATCCTTCCATAATAATGAATCTCTTTATGGTGGCTATATTAAGAAATGTATAGATCGTGCATTAGACCTTAGGGATACTAATGTATTGAATTTATGGTTATTATTTTATTTTTAAATTATATTATGACTGGTCTTGTGACCATAGAGGACAACCACGAGGAAGAAACACACATAAATTATTTTTCTAAACAAGGTACTGACATTTCAGGGTCATATTATTTATAATTTCATACCTGGATACATGATTTCATTGAACAATGGATGAGTGCATATTTTGAAAAAAAATCTCCAATTTATCAAACAAGCATATCTTAATAAGGCCTTGTAAATAAATTTTTCCCATGTTTTGGTAGTTGAGCATATTACTGTTTTTTATAAGTATGAAGCTTTTAACTTGCTTGCATTATCTTTATGATTTCTTCATAGTAATTTTCTATTAAAACACATATGTATATAAATTATTATACATAAATAAACCTTTACAACTTTGATTATTGTTGTAAATTTTGGAATGAATAAACAAGAAATATTTACACCTTGAATAATTTCTAATGATTGTAGCAAGAATTAAATGTAAATTTATGAATCTTCAATATATTCTATAACGATGAGTTTGCAAAATGATATTTAAAGACTTTGTTTGTAAATGAAGGTTGTTGGGTAATTAGTTTTCTAATATGCTTAGAACTTATCTTTCTAATGTTTAAAACTACATGATTGAAGCATTTTCATTTACCACATCCTTATTTCACTACATACACATAAATATCATGAGAAATTGCAGTATGTTATGACCATTAAAGTTGTATACACAAGGTTTAACTTTCACAAATTCAAATATTAAAACTCTTGTTTTACTAGTTAGTTACAATCACCCTCCATGCATGAGACCTTCCCTAATCTTTGTGATGGTCTTAACTATTTGAAATTAATTCTTTTTGCAATGGGTAATTTAGATGAATCCATTGAGACTATGGACACTCACTAGCAGTGGAGTGATTTCCATGGGATTGGGTCACCCCAGTGCATGATCATCCCATTAGTTACTTAAAAATGTGTGATGATGACATCTCCACCAGAGCTATAAATGCTCACTATTAGTGGAGCAAGATCAATGGTATTGGGACAAACCCTAGTGTGTAATCATCCCATTGTTAGTCAATGAAATAAATCTAAAGCTTCTACATTTCACACTTACATGTGAATGACAAAGGACACAATTTTTTTAGTAAGGATAATGGATGACTCCATTAGGGCTATGGACGCTCGTTGGTAGTGGAGCAATGTCTAATTTTTGAAACCTATGTCTTAGAAACAAAAGGAGAAATAAACCCTACTAAATAGACTCATATTTTTAGTTGGACTCTATTTTAAAATTAATATCATCCTTCTCAGCTTAAACTAGTACTGTAATTTTTGCTACTTTTCAATCAATAACTATAACAATGCAATTATTTTCATATGATTTTGAAACGCTTCTATTAAGGCGGAAACATATATTCAAAGATGGTTGTTATGATCTAATCATTAAATTAATATGTTGGACATATGAACAAATATCTTATATATGAATAACCATTAAACTCATCAATATTTACATACTACGGGTCTCATATGATTAATCCTTATTTTATTCTTGCTATTGACCAGTTAAAACTTTAAGATGAAAAATATATTCATTTTCTTTCTTGGGCTACATTAGGTTTTATGTTTCATGTTTCATGTTTCCTTTCCTCACCGCGCTAATAAATGAAGGGCTCACTCTTAATGTAAATTGACTCCATGCCCAATGCGAAGGCAACAAGCCTGTAGTTCTTGATACCTCGCAATAACGCATCATCCCTAGTAGGAGCCAAATGTTGTCGCTAGATTAGACTCTCAATGGAAATAAAATATCTTTGTGGGTTTTTCCTTGCATTTCCTTCATCATATGACTTCAATTTTTTACTCCTATATCAAAATCACGCGCTCGAATCATCATAGCAAATATTCATGTCTACCTTGCATTAAGTTTACTATTATAATGATCATTATAAATGATAAAAATCATTATTGTATTAAATGAAAAATTAGAAGTGTTAATCTTAAATTAATAATTGCGAAAAAAATTATGATGATGATGATGATGGTGGTGGTTAACGTCCACTGAGACCAAATTGGTCTATCAGACCTATAATTTTCTTAATTTTTACTTGTCTAGCTCCTCGTCTTTCTTGGCGAGATTGGTGTTGTAGCTTTCTTTCTTTTCTCTACGGTCTTCCAACTTCCTTTGTCTTGCATCTCCTTCATCTCTTCTGGTTCTTGGGACATTGGTGTCTTAGCTTCGCGATCTATAGTCGAAGAAGTTTGGTTTAGGAGATCTGCTTTGCTGTTAAATGGAGATTTATTTTCTGCGGTATTCAAATCCTCATAACTGTTGATTTGTTGGGGTGGGCTTTCTCCTTGATTGCTTTGAGAGTTGTTTCCTTCTTCCTTGATTTCTTGTGACTCAGAGTTTTCTCTAGAATATTCTTCTTTGATGACAGTGTAGTGTTCTTTTTGTGCTCCTTCCCACCATGTGGACCTGTGGTGGTTTTTTCTGGCAAAATTTTTCTCAGAGGCTTTTGGGCAATTTTTGGTTAGATGCCCCGTCTCAAAGCACGATCGACATCTGAAGAGGACACTTTCATAATCAAGCTTCTGGTTCCACACATAGTCTTTACTTGTTAGGTTTATTTCAGCTGGGAATCTGGCGCTGAAATCCATTTCCACACAGATGCGTGCATAGGTGGTTCTGGCATATTCCTCTGTTTCTGGGCACCTGCAGTAAAATTTCCCAATTGCATTTCCGATAGCTTTTAGCGAGGAGAGATTCCAGAGATGCAAGGGTAGGCTTGGCAATCTCACCCAAACTGGTGCTGAGGTTATCACTGCTGTAGAGGGATCGAATGATGGGTTCCATGGCTTCATGAATAGGCCTGATTTTTCCCAAAACCAAGGGCCGGAATCTAGAATACATTGTCTGCTTTCAGGATTTTCAAAATCTACTATAAAGAAACCTCTAGCACAGGGGTAGATATTAATTTCATCAGAAATGATAGGCTTCCATACCTCCGAGATCCAATTGTGGAGTGCTATCAGTCGCGGCCAAAAACCATTGAACCGGCAAATTAGGGCACTTTCGGAGAACTTCAAAGCTTCATTGAGTGAGTCTTGGACCACTTGGATAGTGGGAGCTGGGGCTTCACTCACGATATGGGCAAGAGATTGCCCTCCAGAGACGGAAGTTATTTTTGAAAAAGTCGGAGCCATATTTTACGCAGATCTGCACCAGATCTGCGTGGTCCTCCGAAGAGATCTGCGTCGTCCACTGAAGAGATCGGAAAACAAAATCTCTCAAGAGATCTGCGAGACTGCCTACGGAAGAGATCTGCTTAAGTGGGTGCTAGGATCAACTAATAACGCACCCGTTTAACTATCGTCTATCATAGTGGTTGCACGCTGTGCATAAAGATCCGTTCTGAGCCGTGCTATTCGCCCTGGTGCCGTCAATGTTGCCTACGGGTTTATCTCAGAGCTGCGAGCCACCGAAGAGATCGAAGAGATCTCAAATCTGCGAGCTATTGCGGAATGTAACCACCGAAGAGATCTGCGAGCTATTGCGAGCCACCGAAGAGATCTCAGATCTGCGAGCTATTGCGAGCCACCGAAGAGATCGAAGAAATCTCAGATCTGCGAGCCACCGAAGAGACCGAAGAAATCTCAGATCTGCGATAATATCTGCGAGCTATTGCGAGCCACCGAAGAGATCGCAGATCTGCGAGCTATTGAGCCTAGATCTGCGTTCAAAATATCACCGAAGTCACCGCAGTCTAAAGTATGAATGCATGAAGGGTTTTCTAAAGTATTTCACATTAAATTTAAATTCTGAAAATATTACTGTGGATTATTGACAAATCTGGCTGCTTAAGAGTCGAATATCTGTAATTATTGTAAATTTTTAGTTGGTTTTAGGGTTTTCAATTTTGTTTCAGGCACATTTCACTTCTCGGTGTTCTGGTTTTGCCATTGCAGGTTGCAGGTATAGATCTTAAAAAATTCTGTAGGGATATTCTTCAAAAGATCTTTAGGTTTTCTAAAAAAAAATTGAGGGTTTGTTCAAGCTATCTGTCTGCTATTACCTGGGGTGTCCATTTCGCAGAAAAAGTTCAATTTTTTTTTTAAACTGTGCATTGTCCAAGCTTCAAGATCTGCATTTTTCTAGCTATTCTATCTTGAGGTCCTTTCACGCTGTATTTTTCTTCGCAGCCCTCACATTTCTCCTTCGTATCCCCATCGTTTCAAACCTTCACTTACCCTTACACAGCTCTTTCATCACCTGCGTATCTATTTCAAGAAAAACAAACTTCACACTATTCACCCTCACTGCATATGCAAAACGTCTCAAACCTTCACGCTTCCATACCTGCAAAAACCCTTTGCGCGTGTTCATCCACCATTCAAAACCCATGTATCCTCTACTTGCAGTCATCCATCCTCATGCAACTCTATTCTGCTCTCCACTCTTCTCAGCCTTTACGCCTCTGCCTGCTCCTCAACGCTGCCACAATCACGCTCCATACTCTGTGTACATCCTGCAAAATTACTGCTATCCCCATCATCTCTGCATCCTCATCAAAATTCTTCACCACCGTCTGCAAATGCACATTTTGATTTCTTTTTCTTATGCTTTATTTCTTTGTTAAGTTTTCATTCGACTTTTTTTTGTTAGCGTATTATGTTTTTGTTTCTTTAGATTAGATTTCTGTTTTAAGCTAGATTTTAATTTTCTTTAAATTAGATTTTAGCATTTAGATTTTAAGAAATAAACAAATAAAAGATTTTAGTTTCATTATTTTGTTAAGTTAGGAAAACTTAAAATGAAAAAAACATAAAAAAGTTTTTTTTTTTAGGTTTTAGATTAAAGTTTAGTTTTGTTTTCATAAAGTTAATTATTTTATAAAAATCTCATAAAAAAATCAAATTATGGGCTTTTCTTTTCAGTTTATGTATATTTGTTAGGCCCATTTAGTTATGATTTAGTTAATTTTCATTTTGTTATATGATTTTAGAATTATAATTTTTTTAGTTTAGTTTTGTTTCATAAAAATTCAAAAAATCATAAAGGCATAAAGTTTCATTTACTATTTAGAATTTATTTTTGTTTATTTTTTAATAAAACAAAAAATCATAAAAAATATAAAAATATATTAAAAAAGAAAGAAAGAAAGAAGAAGTCATAAATCGTTTATAAGAATTAAAGGTTCCTTTTCATTTTAGGAACCTTTTAAAATTTAAAGTATAAAAAATTAAAATTTAAAAATTAAAAATTAAAAAAGCCATAAAAAGTTTTTTATTTTTTTTATTTATTATTATTTTTTAATTAGATTTCCCCCTTTATGTATATATATGAAAAGTGTTAGTTATAGATTTAGATTTAGATTTTGTTTATTTAGATCTTGTTTTGTTTTAAACTTAAAAATTTTATAAAAAAATATAAAAATATTAAATTTTTTTCTTTTCTTTTGAAAAAGCTTAACAAAAAAATTGAAAAAATCATTTTTGGTGTCTCTATGTTCCATTTCTCTATAGTTAAATGTGCTTAATGTTTATTTGGAGTTAGCTATGTGAAAGTGGTAACTAGTCAACATTTGAATTTTATGGTTGTTTAAAGCATTTAATCTTTAGAAATTTAATTGTTGGTTCATCGTTAAAGCATTGTGAATTTATGGAATATTTTGCATTGCTTGGATTATTTGATGATAGATGATTGTTTTACAAGGTTCATATTTCTGCAATATTCAATAAATAATCATCTAATCATTGACTCCATAAGGCACTGGCATGTTAACTTATAAAATCAATCAAGTGCTTGTTTCCCCTTGTTGTGTCTCCCAACCCAACTGGTCCATAGTTTTTCATCCATTGTGCCATAGGATCTAACTCCCTTAGCCATGGGAGACAGCTTAAATGGAAAGATCGGGGATCAAGATGATAGCCCCCGGTTTGAGCATTGTCATGACAATCTATGCGACAACAAGGTCCAAATATATTATTTCATATTATGAGCGATAAAACCAGGAGCTTCAAGCCAAACATGATGTCATGGAGATTCAAATCATTAAGGAAAAAAGAGAAGAAATGAGAGCTAAGGCATTGCTTGATGAAGCATATCACAGGTATGGTGAACCTAAAGAAGAAACAATAAGCAGACCTAGGACTAGAGGGCCAAAAAGAGCTCTAGAACTAGAAAGACAAAAGTAGGTTGAGCTTGCAAATCAACTCACATGGAATGAATAGTTTTCCATAATGATTAATGAGAACTAGGAGAATTGGCTTGAGAAGGTAAACCAGCATTTAAAGAAGCTCTTAGAAATTGCCAATCAAGAAAATGACATTCAGATAAATATGGAAAAACATTATTCCACGAGGAATACGATTCCAAGGGAAAAGCTTAGAGGATCTAATGCAAAGATTGAAGCCCTAAAAAAGAAAGAAGAGGAAGACTTGACATCCTTTTTGAAGCCCCACTCCATGCAAAAACCCCATGATCAACAATAATTTCACTAATTTTGAGAAGTTTTGGGGTAATTTTGAATTTTTTGTGCTTGTCAAGTAATCATACACAATTTTTTGACAGCTAGAATGCAAAAGGTGCAGTGCCCATGGCAGTGTGCTTTTGTTTGGGGCACATTTTGGTCAAAATAAGACCACCATTAGATCTAGAGCAGGGAGTAGATGCAGGAAAACAACTTTACAAGCCTTGGTTTGCACAATTGACAGGTGAAAACATGAAAAAACACCTAAAGAACCAATGTTCTGCCTCTTTTTTCACCTTGGTGCTATGCATTTGACCAGTCTTGGCTGATTGAACTTTTGGAGGGTCAAATCATTTCCATTATAGAAACGGAAGGTATATTTCAAAACTAAACACAACATGCTTTCCAATGAGCTATCCTGGGCTCAATTTTGACACCAGGAAGGCAGTCAAAATTAGCATGGAAGATGTAGGGCACGTTTGACCAATAGCCTGACTTTTCACAAATTTTCTTTAAATTTGATTTTCATCCTCAGAAATCAAATTTTTACTAATATAATTGTGGTAGTTTTACCATTACCTATGGTAAATACATTAGGTAAATAGGTTGCATGAGGTGTAATGAATGAATTTCATTGTAATTAGGGATGAGTAACTTTGACCACCCTACACACTAGCTATCAATTCAGATTTTGGTGGAACTGCTCCTCCTCTCATGGATTCGACCCTTGAGGTTGGGAGGAGTTTTTGTTCAAGCCTATATCTTGTATTTTATAGTATTTTCAAAGGTTTTACTCAGTTGGATGTTGTAGTAGTGATCAAAGACGGTATTGTATCAGAATTTGGCCAGTTTTAATAAATGCGTTGCATCTATTTCCTTCGGATACCTGTGGTATGGTGGTCTAGCATTGTTTTTTCTTTAGTTTCATTTGTATGAATGTATTTTGCTCCATATTCCATTTCATGTATATTGTATGATCTCTTTCAAGCTAATAAACATAAATCATCTCACATTCTCTATTTTGGGGAAGTTTTCATATTTTGTTCATCTTTCATTAGGTTAGGAAGAATACATCTTTCATGCCCTTCCTAGATCCTCACATGTCTAAACCATCTCATCCCAAGAAAACCTAATGTGCTAGCCTACCTACCTACCTTACCCCTTTGAATATCTGCAAACATATCTGATTTTTCATGACCTAGCTTCTTTGACCTAATCCTCATCCAACAACTCAATTTCAAAGAAACAAAACTCTCTACAATTTATAACTAGCCTAAAACCATAAATCCATCTAGCCCTCCTGGTTCTTATTCTTTGGAGACACCCCTCTTCGTCCTGATAGGGCTAGCTACCAAGTCAAAAGATTGGTCTGTGGTTACCTCAGATGGGCTCTTCCTTAGCCTTGGAGATCCAGAAGAGTGATAACATACTGGCGTTGTTGCCGGGGAATGAAAGATTCGTTTTCCCTGGGTGTACGACAAGATTTCATTGAGATTTGATCCTTTGGAGGATAGGACTAAGTTTCACAAATGTTGATTCCGTAATTGTAGTGTCAAGATTGTAGAGCTGACTTTGAGGACACAAAAAAGATCAAAATCCAGATCTTGATCCAGCTAATCCAGTAGAATATTCTCAAAAGCTTGTTGGAAAAGCGAAGAAGTCATCAAATCACAAGTTCTATCAAACCTCATTCCATTGTCAAGCTCTTAATCATTACCTGTTAAATTTTTTCTCTTGAAGATATTCCTTTGTTTTGAAGTTTGAAACTCTCCTTGTTCCACAAAAGTCTGAAATCTTCTACCTCAAATAGTCTTTGACCCTGTTAATATTTTGGCTCTGAAAATATATACCAGGTCAAACGCTAACTCAAAACCACCTTCTCCTATTGATGATCTTGAAATATCCTTAAGAAAACCTAAAATCCCTTTCCCCAAGACTGAAAGCAAAAAAATGGAAAGAGCTACTTCCTTGCCAGATTAGATACTAAGTGCTGACGATCTCCCTTTTGATATTCAATTTGAGATATCCATTTTTTGTTAGAAATTTGAGTCTTGGCTTATAGAGATAGTGTTTGATCCCAATTTTGATTCTTACTTACCTGCCTCGAAACCTTTGTTTACTCAAACTTCTACGAAATCCCAGTTTTAAAATTTGAGCACGACCTTTGGTCTAATTTTGATAAACTTCAAAGCCTAGGTGATCAACTTAAAATTACTGCAGAAAAAGTGAATATATAGTATCATATTGAAATCTTATCTTCTTCTATACCCTCTACTACACATTCGAAAATATTTGTATTCGTACCTTCATCTTCATCCCTGCCAACACAACCCATTATAGTTCCCATACACCCTCCCCCAGTAGTCATGGTGAGATTTTCTCCCTCAGTATTGCCTTCTCAGTAGGTAGATTTACCTCTGACCCATGGCTAAAGACTTCCTCTTGTTGATGGCAGCCCGAGAATCACAGAACAACAACATATTGACAAAGTGGTTGATTTCATTGATTTAGAGGAGGTTGATGCTCATGATGCCAAAATGAGACTAATAGCTCAAAATTTTTCTAGAGATGTGAAAAAATGGTTCCATAGTTTGGTACCAAACTCCATTGATAGTTCTCAGAGGCTAAACAAGTTGTTCTTAGCCCGGTGGTGGGAAAATAAAAATCCATTGTAGATTTTAGCGAAGTATAATACATTTAAAAGGGGTCCAAATGAGATGGTTCAGGATTTTACTATTAGGTTCAATTTGATCTATAATTCTATTCCAACTAACATGAAACCTCCACATGATTTTCCACTTGAACACTATCTGGATTCCTTTGATCCAGAGATGGATTATCAAGTAAGGGAAAGGGATTCTGCAACTTTGGAAGAAATGTAGGATAATGCAATAAGCGTGGAAGAAAATTTAATGATTAAAAAGTCTTAATTAAAAAATGAGAAACTACAGAAGAGTGTAACAATTAAAGAGAAATCTTCTTCTTCCACCAATCTTAAACTAGACAAACTGATCAAAACCATGGAGAGGATGGAAGACAAAACGATAAATTCAGATAGATAGCTAGAGCCATGAGTTAGAAATCCAAATTTCAAAAACCAACAATAGCCTCAGTATAGGATAAGACAAAGAGATAAGAGAGCTCTTGAGGCATCAACATCATAGCAGCAAGTTCGGACACCCTTGCAGCAAAAATATGCTCAAGGAGAAACAGAGGATAAAATAGACCCAATTGTTGAGGAGAACCACTTCTTTGGGAAACATCACCATCCCATTTTCTGGACTGAAAATGAGGAGTATATTGAGAAGATAGAAGGACCCAAAGATGAGGACTACATATTGGTAAATGACTATGCATTCAAAACCCAATTAGATGATTATCAAAGAGGATAATTGAATGCACTCAGCACTCAACAAAAGCAATATTCCTTAAGGAACAGGGATGTCCCAATCTATCCCATTCAAAAAAGGATATCACAGCAGAAGGATACCTAACAAAAGATAAATCCTCAAGGTAATCAAAGTAAAGGTAAAGAGCTTGCAACAGCTAACCAAAACAAAGTAAATCAGCCATCTACAAGCAATCCGAACAAGGAACATGATAGTTATAAGAAGGATCATACATCAAAAGATCAGTACAAAAAGGAAGACATCATCCAAAAAGAGATAGGTAAATATGGCTCATTCAATCTAAAACTGAAATTTCAAAGATGAAAGTGTCAATCCCTCTTACTAAACTAGTCGAAAGTAGTCATTACAAGGCGTATATAGTTAAAATGTTGAAAGTTGATCCTTTGTTCAACATGGTTAATTTTGAGGATGACCAGCCTGAATTAATTTTTGGTCCATCCATAGATTTTAATCAAAACATAGTGAGGTTCCTCCATTTTATCTGAGTCTATGAATCCACCATTGCATCCTTCATAACTCCATGCTTGACTCCAAAGCCTCCCATAATTATTGCCCAAAATCATCATTGGAAAGTTGGGTCTACATATAACTCGTCAATACCATGACTTAAACTCTTTTGATTCTAGTAAGGTTCGTTTTCTTGGTCTAATCAAGGATTTGGTAGTATTCCTAGACTAAATCCTAGCAAAGAATATTTTAATGGATGTGGTGGTAGATGATATACCACCATGGTTTGGAATGTTATTGTCAAGGTCCTAGGCAGTGAAGCTAAGAGGCACACTACAGTTAGACTTCTCCTATGCCACCATCCCGGTTTTTGGGCAATTGGGGAAATTGTACCGAGAAACCAAAATGAAATTCATGGTAACTAGCAAGGATAGGCCAAATAATCATCCTATAAATTTTGTACGTACATATTTAGAATCATATATTTTATATAATGATAGTGGATTGAATGATGTAGATAGTCGGCTTGTAGAAATAGAAGATGTACTAGAGATTTTTGATTGTATAAGAACAATTTTACCAATTTCATCACAACATCCATTAGATAAGGCAGAGCAAGTTGTGCTAAAGCAGAAACCATATTTCCGGCCCTTGGAAGAGGAGCATGGTCTTTGTACCATGGACTTTGATGGTGCTCTTGGGAAAGACAAGGCAAGAATTGGCATTTGGATCTAAAGACCACATCATCAAAAGGCCTAGGTCGCTTAGAATGTCATATTATGATCGTACAAGCTAGATTTTGATTGCATGAACAATGAGGTGGAGTACGAAGCACCGATCACAAGCTTAAAAATCTTGAAAAATTTGGGTGCACAAAGAATTTTTGTGTATGGTGATTCAGAACTTGTGATAAATAAAGTTAAAGGTGAATGTCAAGCTCAACATCCACGAATGAGAGAATATAGGAATGATGTTTTAGATATTTTGAGAATGTTTCCTAAATACAGTATTGTGCTAAGGAGCTAGAATATTATGGCCGATTCATTGGCTATACCTACAAGAAATTTCAAAATCCCCATCTTTTCAAATAGGAAATTTGAGATTCATGTAAAGCATTGGCCCTCTGTTCCAGATAACTTATGATATTGGCAGGTATTCTTGCATGATAAGCAGGTAAATAACTTTCTTCCGAGTGAAGAAGAGTTTGAGGATTGTTCCATGGATGAGCTTTATGACATGGATGATCAAGTCATCGAGGTAGCTCAAGTTTATGTATTATAGCTAAAGGACAACAATATTCCAAAAGGTCTTATACCTTTGGAAGATATGTTTGATCGAGATGATGTAGCAAGGAATCCCAATTTGGTTCCTATGGAGAATGGTGTCGAAGACGTGAACATCGAAACTATAGACAAACCAAAAATGATCAAGTTGTGCAAATCATTATCTCTAGAGGTAAAGGAAAGGTATATTCATTTATTGTCTAAATTTTATGATGTTTTCGCGTGGGATTATGCAGACTTGAAGGAGTATGACAAAAAATAATTCACCATACTATTCCAATTAAACCCGATCAAAATCCCTTTAGACAAAACCTAATAAGGATCAAACCAAGGTTTTTGCCATCCATAGAGAAAGAATTTAACAGACTTTTCAAGGCAGGCATCATTGTTCCTATCAAATTTTCCGACTGGATATCAAATCTAGTTCTAGTGAGAAAGAGGACAAGAGAAATATGGCTTTGCATAGATTTCAGAAACTTAAAAAAGTATCTCTGAAAGGCAATTATCCACATCCCAAAATGGACCATATCCTTTAAAGAGTTGTTTCCGCTTCTTGGATGTCACTGCTAGATGGCTACTCCGATTACAATCAGATTTTAGTGCATGAGGATGATCAAGACAAGACAATGTTTACCACACCTTGGGGCACATTCAAATATGAAAAAATACCATTTGGTCTCGAAAATGCCGGGGCCACCTTTTAGCATGCCATGGACATATCATTAGCCAATGAAAACAATGTTTTCTTGGTGGTATTTTTAGATGATGTAACAATATTTTCACATTCAGATGATGAATATTTTCATCATTTAAGAGTCATTTTCCGGAGATGTGGAATGTTCGGAATCTCTCTCAACACAAAGAAGAGCTTATTTTCCATGGAGGAGGGAAAAATTCTCAGCCACATCATCTTGAAGGATAACATCTGGATTGACCCTTCACTTATAGAAGCCATTCAGCAAATTGATTTCCCTCACGGTAAGAAAGAAATTCAAGCATTCAATTGTACGATGAATTTCTTATGCATATTTATTCCTAATTTGGTTGAAAATATTGGAGAGTTGACAAATATGTTGAAAAAGGATAATGATGTAAAGTGGTTTGAAGAAGCTTGCAATTCATTTCATGCAGTAAAGATTTTCTTGACAATTGCCCCTATTTTAATCAGTCCTGATTACTCCATCGATTTCATAATCTTCTCTTTTCCTTCTCATCATACCATGGCAATAGTTTTGATGCAGGAAAGGGATAATGCCGAGCTGCCAATAGCATTTTTCAGTCACAATATCACGGATGTATCCCATAAGTACAACATCATAGAGAAATAGGATTTGCCTTTGGTAAAAGCAGTGAAATATTTCAGAGTTTATATTTTAGATTTGCATACTCTCGCTTATGTGCCTAATGTAGCAGTAAAAGAAGTTCTAGTGCAGACTGACCTAGAAGGTAGAAGAGGTAGATGGATAGCAAAATTATTAGAATATGACCTTGAGATCAAGCCGACCAAGTTGATTAAGCGTGAAGGCTTAGCCAAGCTCATGGCTGAGTCAAATCTCCATGCTCTAGATATCAACCTTATAGCGGCATTGTCTGATAATCAAGAAGAAGTGGATCTCATTCAGGTATTCGATATCTTTTTATCATCTCCACGATATTATGATATTATCTATGTTTTACAACATCTAAACCATCCTCCGAGCATGTCTAAGGTTAAGAGTAGGTCATTGAAGATGAAGGCTTCTAAATATTGCATTATGGACAACACACTTTATTGGAAGGATCCTAAAGATGTGTTGTTGAACTATCTAACCAAATATGACTCTAAAGAGGTAATAAATGACTTCCACAAATAAGATTGTGGGGGGCACTTGTACTGGAAGACCACTACCAACAAAGTATTGAGAGCGGTTTATTATTGGCCTACACTTTTTGTAGATATCTACAAGGCAGTGATGAGTTGTCACAAGTACCAAGTTTTCCAAGGTAAAAGAAAACTTCTTCCTTTTCCTCTACAACCTATATTAGTTCATACATCTTTTAAGGAATGGTGCCTAGACTTCATAAGCAAGATTAACCCATCATCATCCGCACAACATAAGTGGATATTGAAAGCTACAGACTATTTTACTAAGTGGATAGAAGCAATTCCTCAAAAAGCAAGCAACAAATTCAATTATCATTCAGTTTTTAGAAACTAATATCTTGTCTTGTTTTGGTTGTCATAATAAGATCATCTCAGACAACACAACAACATTGAAGTCTAAAAATATGGGACAAATATAACATCAAGTTGGGACATTCAACAGCTTACTACCTGCAAGGAAATGGCTTGGCGGAGTGCTATCGAGAATAGTGTCCACTCGGATACTGTTGTTTCCACTAAGATGGGTGGCTATCTTAGAAACAAACAAGTAAAGTCTACTTTTGTTTTCCTTTATGAAAATAGACAAGAGGAGAACCAAGAAGACCAACCTTAGTCTTGTGCTTGATTTCCTCTCCTTCTTGATAGAGCTTCGCCGCTTCTTCTTCGTTTGCCCAGCTTCAAAGAGAACCTATGGAATCACAACACCATACTACTATCAAAGAAACAAAGATCTATATTCATAAATAACACATGACCAGATGTGTGTTAACCATACAAATGCATATATAAACAAGTACACAAGAATATGGAGAAAAACTAGAATAGCTTTATTAAGATGAAAAGTAGCAAGAGGATTACAACCATATGTTCTGACCCAGCATCATCCTCCAGCTAGAAAGCCCTTCTTCACCTCAAGCAAAGCTTAGATCACCCAACAATATGAATATACACCAGAAAACCAACAACACTTCTCTATAAGATACAGAATTCCAACCTCTGGATCTCTGTGATGAGGGATCCATATATAGATGATTATAGGGAGGTGAGTCATCTTCTGGGGTCTTGATTAGTGTCTTCTCTCTGATAGTTCCTGCTTCCACTTGGAGAATGATGATCTCTTACTCATCCTTGGTCGAAAATAGAGAGGCAAGTGTTAGAGGGGAAGCTTTGTTAGATTCCATGATCTTCAACCTCGCATTTTTGTCCCTACCATTTGTCCATTCCCGACCATCGCACCCTACAGAGGAGCAATTCAGTATGCATCGCACCTTGTACACTGGGAAGGTGATATGCATC
>APFE031605332.1:3257-24822 GCA_000404065.3 Pinus taeda | reverse complement strand
TTTTTGATGTCGAGTGAAATGCTTTACTATGAGGATCCAAAGTTTTTTCGAGTTGGGAGGTGACCTGTAATAAGATACAATACAATAAATTATTTTGACAACATTTTTCATGATCTAGCTGAGGCAAGCATTCCCATGCTCAGCTTTATAAATTCATTTTCATGTACATAGGACAGACAATCGTCTGTGTGACAGACTGATGATATGGACTCATCATCCTTTGATTTGGATGAACATATGTTCGGCAATGATGTACACTTGATGTCTTTATATTCCTGAATATATCGCAGCCCAAATGGATGAAACTAGATCCGGGGTCTTTAAAACTCATTCAATATTCACTCAGAGTACAAGTCGATCCATGTGAAAAATGTTTTGGAGTCGAACATGGAAAGACATCGCCTGATTACCAACCAATGATGTAAGCTATTAACAGGCACAAGAGGAATCACCAATAATGACAATGACCCTCAAGGTACTACAGTACAATTCATGTGGTTTGAAAAAGGACTTGGCATTGAACACCACGTAAAATCTCTCGGTCGAAGGCCATTGATTTAAACCTGTCACCGAAAGTGAGAAACTTGCATTGAGGCATGCAAGCTTCAAAGTACTGAAAGGGTTGTTCCTAAGTCATCTTCTTGGATAATGAGCTGATGTCGACAAGAAGCGACCCATCGCAGGAGGGCGTTAATGAATCCCACATCAATGACACGGAACGAAGCAAATGATTTTGGAGGTGAAAACAATCTGACGATACAGGGTTCAGGGTGGCGGTCATGAAGGAACAGAGCATGAATGTATTGCAGTGGGTGAGACACAGGTGAATTGTCTGAATGACTTCTCTTGAACATATTGGCGACACTGATGATGGATTGGTAGCATTAATACCAAAGATGGATGGTGTGATGGACCAATGGTGATGACCAGCGAACAGAACAACCCAACCTAGCATGGATGCAGAAGGAAAGTGTCATGTTCAAGAGCGACTTGCTACCAATAAAGTTTCTTCAAGTTTTCTTCCCAATTTTCCCCAGTCATTGCTGACCAATACCTCTTTATTTTTTTCAAGCTTGAGGAGGATAACATATGCTTGTTCTATAATCTGCCCTTCGGGTGAACCTGTTGCTATATTTTAGCGAGCCTAGCGACAATGAAACTCATTCTCGTCCATGCGGACAAGTTTGTCGCTATTTGGTTTTAACGAGTTTAACGAAAAAGATAACTCGGTCCCTTTCAATTTTAGAGAGTTTGAAAGAAATGGAAACGAGTCTCCAACGATTGTTTTTCATCATATAATCCATTAAGTCCGAAAAAGTGTAAAATAATACAAAAGGGATGAATTTCCGATAGTTTTAACGAGCCGAACAAGACAAGCGCTTGATCTTTTTGTGTAATAATCCCTCAGGTCCAAAAAGATTAAAATCTAGAGGAGGGATAGCACTTCCGATGACTTTAATGAGCTGGAGAGGCATATCGCTCAACAATCTTTTCATATTTTACGAGTCAGTTGAAAAGAGCGTAAAGGAGACTCGTTTTCGAGGAACGAGTGATGGTTTCGGGTAGTAGCTGATTCCATGCAAGATTTGGAATTTTCCAATCATGGCAGTGTCACAAGGATGGCTAATAGAATCAGTCTTCGTAGATGTTCCTTGAAGGGGTAAACAATCATATGGGGGTGAATGATCGTCTAAAAATAGAGTGGAGGTGATGATGAGAACACGACCAAGGCTCAAAAGCTGGTGATAAGGCATTCACAATTGTTATTTACCGGTTCATTTTTTAATGAGCTTAAACGCTAGGGAAAGATTTGCTCATGACTTATGTTTATTTTTTAACGACCTTGAACTATGCGCTAAAACTGCTCGTGGGGGGGTTTATTTTTTAACGAGCTTGAACCCTGCGGTAACATTGCTCGCTAGTCGTCTGATAAAAATGTCTCATTCAAGATGCCATTTTTAATGGGGCTTGCAACTTTTGAAGATTTGCCCCGAATCCTTTCTTTATGCAAGTTAGGAAACGACTAGCCTTACGGGTTTAAAGGGTTAGAGGTCCTACAAATTTAAAAAATAAATAGCCACTCTTCGCTTGCATGCAGAATGGTTTGCATGCCCCTAGGTATAGCGAAAAATTTCCAGGTTACCACCAAAGTTCCGTCTGCGTAGTAGACAGAAATCTTCCTTAGCGATGCCTACCAAAATAGACAAAGGGGAGTGGTGCGACCGCATGCCACTTAGCATAACCTTAATGAAGGTATCTTATTTCAGTCTAATCCCATTCCTGTGAGGACGAGTGTCATACTAGTCATATATCCCTCACGGAAATCCACTCTATACCCAAGGTTTTCCTGCCGAAACAGACCAGGGAGCATGCCCCCTGGGTTTCAGTCACATCCTCCTGAATCACTCGCGCTCATCAGGTGGACGGACTGGAGATCGATGAGACATTCCTTGCATGAAAAGACCATTTAGGGATGGCATTTGACTATTTGTGATGTGTGAACCACAGAATGACATTTGGTCTACGAGCTTGACCATTCTGCCTTTGTGCGGAAAACACATTACTCTAAAGAGTGAGGAGCCGATGGCTCCCATGCAATAAATATAGTCACGTCCAAGGAGTAGATTATAATCTAATGGTCCTTGAACTACCATTACATTCATGTGAATGGTTTTCCTTCTCAAAATAATGGGCACATTTGGAAGGATCCTTAAAGGTCGACTGGTTCCTTTGTCAAAGCCTATCAGATTCTCATTTCAGGCAAAAGCGATGGCGAACCAAGCGCTTTCCAAGCAGTTGAGGAAAGGATACTCACAAAAGCCCCTTCATCAATGATGGTACCAGCCATAACCATTCTATAAGCTTGTACAATGATTCTGAATGGTACACTAGCTGGTAAATGGGGTTTGCCTAGTAGACTCCAATCGAAGGAAAATACTAGGTTGCTTGGTGGTGGGACCGAATAGATGGTCGAATATGACTCTGATGAACTTCCTTCCTATGATAAAGGAACGGGAAGACTGCCCCCAAGTTCATCGAAGTCTGTGTTGATGAAAAGAACTTGAACGATGTCATTCTCTTTCTCTTCAGTGAGGGTATCATTCGAAGATGAGCACTCTGAAGGCAAGACCGGGTCAACTGTCGTCTCGATCTTTTGAATTTCCTCTGGTATGGATTCAGAGGGTTCATTTTCAATGATAGACGCTTCGGCCGACCACAATGATGGGCCAACCCGATTTTCAACTGGTGGAGGACTTGGCAAGAGTTTTTTATATCCAGGAGGAAGCCGTAGTGGTGAAACAGGACGTTCATCCAAAACTCTTTTAGCTTCATCAAGGAAGGGACAACGGTGGACGGCGTGATTGTATCCACACAACTTACAAGGAAATCTGGGATTCCTTTTCTGTCCATGCGGTTCACTTTCACTTGTTGATGGTGCGCATTCAACATGATCGTCAGAGGTTGACGCCACCAAATTGTGCAAACGAGGAGATCAGTCCCTTAAGATCTGAGGGATGCAGGGACAATCTCGGTGATAGTGGTCTCCATTGCAAATGACACAAGGAGATTTAGGTTTCGACAGTGCGGTGTGAGGATTTTCACTAGATGACGCTTGGTTGCCCCCTTTCGATTTTGGTTCCTTTTTCTTCTTTTCATTTTTCTCTTTCTACTTCTTCTTCTTCTCAGTTACTTGATTTTTATCTTTATCGGCTTTATCAAGAAAAGAGGAAGGAGGAGAGGGAGAATTGGACTAAGTAGAAGGTTGGGAAGCAACTCTAGTGTCATCTAGTTGCTGATTTGACTGTTCAGGAATTACGGGATTCTGAATGACAGAGGTAGAGAAGAGCCAGATAGGCAAACCAATTGTCAACCCTGGAAGTGACAAAGTGGCCATATGGGGTGCACCAACATCTCCCCAAGAGGAGAAGGGACTAGGATTTCCTCCAAGGGGAAATACTTGGTTCGTAGACTCCATTTTCTCAACCTAAAGACCGGCAGGGGAATTTGATGTTATTTTGATTAAAATAAATTTTAGACGCTTTGACACAACTTGTTTTTTCAATTTTAAAGAGTTGAGAAAAAACAAAAGATGACTCTAGTCACCTTTGATATTTATTGAGCCTGAAGTGATAAGCGCTCAGAGGACCTTTTCCTTTAAGGAGTTTGAAAAGGAGCAAAATGGACTTCTCTGGAGATCTAGGTAGAGAGGATTACCAAACCAATCGCAAAACTGCAGAATACTTTTTACGGTACGACAGTGAATCTTCCTGAATGTTGTGTTCGATGCATTGCGATCGATAGGGCGGTAGACACAGCTTCCTAAGGATAAACGCTGCAGCCTATTGTGGTCTCCCAATATATACTCGACAGTACGTGGGAGCAAAAGTCTGTACTTGCACTTGCCGTCTCAGAGTGGAGTAATCACCCAACCAACACTGAAAAGAATAGTTACCATGTTTTACGACGTTGGAATACATCTCTAACTTAGACCTCTAGATGTTGTGCGTTAAGTTCCAAAGCGTTGTTAGATTCATTAAATTTATTTTAAGTTGATCATGCTTAACAATTTTCCTTTCAGGTTCACCTCGTGATGTGAATATAATTCCTAAAATGCAGTCTAAGATGATAAACAAACTTTTAATCTTCTTTCGGAAATGAAAATCCTAGCTACTAAGGAAAGAAAGTTAAGAATCTTTCTGCAAAGAGCACAGAGCACAGAGCACACGCTAAATGCACTGTCCTAAATCAAACCAAGCAGTTAAAATGCAAATGCACATGCATGTATTTGTTTTCAGCCTTCTTAATGTATGAATGATGATAAGAAAGCTATGTGCAAATCTAAATTACTTTTAAAGTGACAGTACTCAACAAATTTATTTTTTCAAAATGAAGTGAAGGCAAGAGAGACACTTTGCGATTTCGAAATGAAAATTGCTTTTCGACACTTTAAAAACTACTAATTCAAATCATATGCAATAGTAACTATATAATCGACTATCAAGAACAATCGGATTGTCTTCTAAAACTGAAAACAACAGCTACGACACTTTCAGATCCAGAAACGACAGTTCGACTATGCTACTTTTTGCAAAAGAGAACTGAAAATGACGTACAATACATGAAAAACACTTACAATTCTTTGCACTAAGGAGGCAGAATAATGCAAGAGAAGGGGGTTTCCACATAAATAAATTGACTACAGATAGAAAAACTCCTGAATAGGACTAAAAACAATGAGAAAAAACCACAGTCTGAAGGTAAAGTTAACCTTCCCTGACCATCGCACCTATTACACAGTGAAACCAATATGAAACGCACCTACTGCACTCGGGAAGTGCGATGCATACAGTCTGCCTTGAAGGCAGGGTGCGATGGTACCAGTGCAAGACTTTAAACAAGTTTTCACTCACAATTTACAATTTAGTTCAGGGATTTAGGCCGAGTAAGTAATGTTCAGTGTATGTAGAACACAAGGGTGATCTAAAGAGGTTACTAGAGCCACCACTTAGGGCAATTAGATTGTTTATAGATCGATTGTTTATTTCATAAACAAAACCCGGAGATAGACTGAAGCAACATTGATCTACTTTGCATTTGTATAACAAATGCAGTTCAAAGGCTAGCTGGCTTAACTTCAGGCTCCTTCTGTAAGTTTATAAAAGAAATATATAAGCAAGTACACAAGAATATGGAGGAAAACTAGAATAGCTTTATTAAGATGAAAAGTAGCAAGAGGATTACAACCATATGTTTTGACCCAACGTCATCCTCTAGCTAGAAAGCCCTTCTTCACCTCAAGCAAAGCTTAGATCACCCAACACTATGAATATACACCAGAAAACCAACAACACTTCTCTGTAAGATACAAAATTCCAGCCTCTAGATCTCTGTGATGAGGGATCCATATATAGATGATTATAAGGAGGTAAGTCATCTATTGGGGTCTTGATTAGTGTCTTCTCTCTGATAGTTCCCGCTTCAACTTGGAGAATGATGATCTCTTACTCATCCCTGGTCGAAAATAGATAGGCAACTGTCAGAGGGGAAGCTTCTAGAAGATTCCATGATCTTCCACCTCGCATTTTGTCCCTGCCATTTGTCCATTCCTGACCATCGCACCCTACAGAGGAGAAATTCAGTATGCATCACACCTTGTACACTAGGAAGGTGATATGCATTGCACCCTCTCCACTGGGCTTTCAGTATGGTCCAGTTTTGACCATTTATGAGTAGTTTTCAGTGGAGAACTTCTGGGAGATGATGTAATTAGCTGACCTTGTTTCTTTAGTTAGTGAAGCAAAACTTTTAGGTACTTAGGAGCCATCAGTTTATGGAAATTTATGATTGGGGTTGAAGTGCACAAAAATGTCTATAACACGGAGTCCTCCAATAAATCTTTGATCATCATCATCAATAAAATGTTGGAGGCCAAAAAAAAGAATTGGCACAAAAAGTCGATCAATGCATTATGGGTAGATCAGGTGAGTAGTAGGAAATCTATTGGACTCTCTACTTTTCAAATGGTGTATGGAGTAGATATTATGTTTCCTTCATCATTAGCAGTCTCAGTCATGAAGTTGCTACATGAAGTAGGAAGTGAAGAGAATGATATATAAAGCCAGATCAGTCAAATGATTCACCTACAACAAACATGAGATGAGGTATTTTAGGACACCTATAAGATCCATGATAAGATAAATAAAATCTATGGCTAGAAAACAAAGGAGGATGACTTCAAAATTGGAGAAGTAGTACTTTTCTCAGGTGCCACGAATGAGGACAAGGGTAAGGAGGATAAATATAAAAATATGTGGAAAGGTTGTTAAAATATTTCAGCTTTCTAAGGGAAAAATGCTTTCATGCTAAATGAGATAAATGGAGAACCATGCTTAGGAGGACTAATCATTGGTAGGCTCCTAAGCACTATCTTTTCTGAAAACATGCTTCTCAGAAATCTTCCAATTTCATTATAAATATCAGTTTAATTTTCTACAAGTGTGAAGTAGAGAACCACTGGAGTTCGGAGTCAGAAGTGAAGGCCATGGAGCTTCATTAATTTTCTTCCAATTTCAAAGTTCAGTTGTCGGTTAAGTAAGTCAATATTGAGCATTTTTTCAGTCAATGTCAAGCCAGTTTTGAGTCAATTTGTGTTATTTGAGTTGTGAGCATTTAGTTTTGCATTTTAGTTAAAGTTTTTGACTGTATTGGCCCACATGGTTAGGCACTTGGTTTACAGTCTTCTTGACACCTACATGGAGTTGTCATCCCCAATAATGTCAATGTTAAAGTCAGTATTTGCACACTACCATCAATGATCAAAACTCATCTTTTCATATCATATTAGGGTCCCATTCTGGAATTTTTGTCATTCCAGCTAGCTCCTTCAAAAATTTACTCACTCACGGTAGCCCTAGAAAACAAAAACCTCACTCTCCCTCAAAAATCAATACTGGCTAGCCCACCTTTGTATCTTACTGAGCATACATCAATCATAAAAGCTCATTTTGTCATGTCTTTATGTCAGCCAAGTCACCATGAAGTCTGATCACTCAAGGTTTTCATTAGGTCTCTAGGTTTAATTTTTCTAAGGTCCAATACAAAACCACTTCATTGCATAATGCCAACAAAAGTATGGGAGTGAAAACCAATAATATCCCTTTTCATTTAAAGAGGATTTCCAAACATGTAAACATGATTGCTAAAGTTATAATTTTGATTTCATGTATGAGTTTCATTTCAAATTGTAATTTTATTCCAAAAAAAGAGATATAATTCTTTATATATATATATATGTGTGTGTGTGTGTGTGTGTATGTATATTACATATATATGGATATATATAGATACATATATGTGTATATATACATATATATGTATATATATATATATATAATGTATATATATATATTATATATATATATAATATATATATATGTATAATATATAATATTAATATATATATATAATATATATACATATATATATATATACATATAATATATATTACATATTATATATTATATATATATATTATATTAATATATATATATACATATATATTACATAATACTATACATATACATATATATATATATATATATATATAACAAGTAAGTCTTCCCAAGCTGCCAACTGAGTTCCACATGCGAATTGGACAATAAATGTCAAATAAAAAATTGTCTACTCTAGCAATTGATCAATCTACAAAGCAAAAGCATAAGGTAAAAGGGTGTTAGTGCAATGTTTCAAAAGCACTTTCAAACATTAGCAAATGGGTTTTAAATCAACCTGTAACCTTCATGAGACTGATGGACGACATCTTGCGAACCTTCACCAATGCATTCATTGTGGTGTATTTAGATGACATCTTGATTTTTAGGCAGAGTCGGGAAGAGAACCTCCACCATATTCGATAGGTCCTTCAAACCTTGCAACAACACAAGTTGTGTGCTAACTTGGAGAAATGCACCTTTGGCCTGACATAGGTTCAATATTTGAGGTACATCATTGATGAGCAGGGTATACATGTGGACCCATCCAAGATACCAGCAACAACCATTTTAGATTGAGAATGATCCCTATCACTATGCTATTGGTGTGGTTCTTACTCAACATGGGCATCCAATGGCTTACCAAAGTGAGAGACTTTCATACACAGTCTAGAAGCACCCCACTTATGACAAAGAAATGTATTCCATTATGGATGCCTATCATCAATGGAAGCATTACATTCTGGGGAAGGAAACGGTCATCCACACAAACCATTGGCCCCTATAGCTCACAAAAGCACAAGGGAATTTGCAGAACGATCACCATCAGAAATGTTCAACCTATATGCAACAGTTCCATTTGAACATTAAGTATAAGAAGGAAAACACCAATAATGTCACTGATTGTCTCAATCGACCACCGGTCATGGCACTGATCACTTTAATCAACTCCTGTGGGCACGAGACATCAGGGTGGCTGCATCTTTACAACAGTGATCCAAAATTCGGTGGAATATACTAGACACTCCTAGAAGGGAATCAAGTTTTAAATTTGGGAGGTGCACTTTAGTTGGGTCATTAGACATTTTTGAGTAGACAAAATAGTGGCGGTATTGCAGAAGTATTTTTATTGGCCGAAACTTCATCATCATGTTGGGAAGTACATTATATCCTACACCATATGCATCATTTCCAAACCAAACATCAAGAAGCAAGTCTAGTATAGTCCTCTACCTACTCCTAGTCAGCCTTGGGAATCTATCTCCATGATTTACATGTCAGGCCTTCCTTCTACTAAGCATGGAAACGATTGTGTTTTCATGGTCATTAACAGATTCTCTAATATGGCCATCATGGCGGTCTGCTAGAAGAGTATCACAACAGATGTCATTTCTAAGCTCTTCTTTGAGCAAGTGTGGTTATACTTTGGGATCCCACAATCCATTATCTCAGATCGAGATAAAAAATTCATGAGTGCATTTTGGTCAAGTACCTAGTCGATGTTGGATACAAAATTTACTAAGTCCACGACTTTCCATCCCCAAAGTAATGGAAAAATAGAGGTTGTCAGCAGGATGATCATACACATTATGTGCATGTACAACTCAAAACATTCATGCACATGGGCTGGAATTCTCCCCTATCTCCAACATAGCTACAAGAGAGCTCTGCACAACTCAACAGGCCCCAACCTCTTTCTGGTACGCCAGGGATTTCAACCATTATCCCCCATTGATGTGGCCATACCATATATAACCATTTAAGTAGATTTGAATGACATTCAGTCTGAAGCTGAAAGGTCTAACAACTTCATTGATATATTAGATAGATCCAACACATTCCACCAGTAGGTCCATGACATATTGGATAGATCCAATGTTAAGTACAAGTAGCACCATGAGCAACATCGAGTGTCACACAAGTTCTAGGTGGGCGAAAAGGTTTGGCTACATTTGTAGAAGGAGCGCTTTACTCGACAACACCACAAGCTTCCCCGACGCTAATATTGGCCAGACACCATCGCCAAGGTTGTCGATGAAAATGCCTTCAAGCTTAACATCCCACCATTCCTTGGCCTACACCCAGTGTTCAATGTAGACTACCTTCATCCATACATTCTATCATTGTTGGACACATCTGACATTGGAGAACACCTCACACCAACATAGCTCAACCCGAACTACATGGAGCAGGCCACAACTGATCAAATCATGGACACACATATCAATAACACTAACCAATAGAGGATACATCTATATCGAGTTGTTAAAGTTGGCCAATTCCTTCACCATGGCAAATGGTTTACCAGGGACCAAGTTCAACAGAAATTTTCTCACCTCAGGGAGGCACTGCATGCAATAGGGACCATTTCTTCCTAAGAGGAGAGGAATGATAGAGGTGGATATTGGTGGCTATCTGCCTATTCCACCTAGACCCCCTGATCAGTTTCATTTGTTTTCTTGTTCATTTTAGCATTTACTATTTTTAGCAGTTTTGATCCCCTTAACGATGCCTTTATGTGGTCCACGACAAGCCCATATCAAGGGCAACAACTTGTGGTGAAACTTGTATTACTCAGGGATACCTTTGCAGTAAGGTATCCTATGCGCCAAATGGAGATGATATGACCAAGTTATGACCTGGGATGTTGGCTACCCAACTAACACTAATGAGGCCCACAAACTCTTTGGGTTAGATTTCTTGGGGTTAGGGTTTTGGTTGTTTAGAGTTTTCTCATGTTTTCCAATAATAAATGGGCCCTTGAGCCTCATTGTAACACAGTTCAGAGGCATGCAGCCGTGAGATCTCTTCTTAGAGATAAGCTACCATCACACGAGCTATCTTCTTTCAATTTTGTTTGTAAGCACAGTTCAATATTTTTCTATGGATGAAATGAACGTTATCGGAGGTTGGCGCTAGGGTAGGTTGTGGACTGCACAGATCATTGGTGCATATGTCGAGTAGTAGATCGTAAATAGTGTGTTGTGGCATCCCTCGGGTTGGATCTTGAAAACTAGAGGATTGGAACGCCATTTATTACAGCTAGTAAACAGGGCATAAGAGCAACTTACTGGTTGGATCCTCTAAATCAGGGGGTGAAGCCTCCTTTATCTCGAGGCATTGCCAACTAAATTTCCCTTAATAATTAGAATAATAATAATAATATTAATATATAGAAGGAATTGTGATAAAAGAATGGATAGTTGTGGTATGGTTTTATAAGAATGTTATTTCCAAGGCTAAGACGAGTGAGGGTTAGAAAGAAGAGACTAAGAAGAGATTAAATACTATTTCAGATTCAAGCACGCCTGTTTGGAAGGGGTGGGTTGTGTCAACCCCACACTCAGTGGTATAGTCACAACTCTTCTAGTTTATGTTGATAATAATTCTCCTTATGCAAGGGGCCGTACCAATCTTGGAAGGTCACAACTCTTCTTTGGGCATGATTGTATTAATACATAAAACCAAAGTCATAATGATAATATCCTTTAAATAACACTTACTTTTATGAAGTTATTTCATACAAAAAGCTAGGAATGAACATTCATCATTAGCTCAATTGTAGTTATAGTATTGAGAGAAGGGTCAATGGAGGTTTGAAAGAGTATTATGTGCTTGAAAACAATTATAAGTCAACATCAATATTAAAGGTGATACATCCTACCTTATCCTCCTAATTGACGGGTGTTTTTTCCTCATTAATTAGAGGACTGCTCTAAGTGAGTATATTATGTATAAGAAAAAAATTGAACAACATGGAAGCCAATAGGTTTCAAATTTTGCTTCTAACTCTAACTAAAACTCCCATCTTAGAATCAAGGAAGGATAAGGTAATGATGTCTAAGCTTGGCATACCTATTAGGAGATAAAGGAAAAGATCGTCTCAAAGAATAATGACAATATTAAAAATATTATTTCTTCCAAATTTAGGGAGAATTGTCCATCTTATACTCACATTCTATTTAATTTTCATAATATTTCTTAGGCTACCCACTTTTTTTACATTCTATGTTAACATAACTATGATAATGTGAGAATATTTTTTAAATTTATTTTCAAACATAAGTATACAATATTAATAATTTCCAACTAAGTTATTTTTTTCATATATATAAAAAAAAATCTAATAAACATTATTAATCTTTTTAATTACCATAAAAAAATAAAAATAAATCTTAACTCTAAAAATAATTTATAAAATTAATAAAAAAATTATTTTTATTAATTATTTTATATATAATATCTTTTTTTTACATCTTTCTCCATATACCCAATTATAAATTTTGAAAAGACAAAACAACAAATAAAATGAAATAAACCTTATACAACATTTATATTTCTCTAATGGAATAAGTCTTATACAACATTAAGTTAAAAAAAATTGCTGAATGGTGCTGATTAATTTTTTATGGAAGAAAGAAAAGGAACTGTATGCCCTATTTAATATTAATACTACCACTGCCAGTCTTGAGAAATAGTCCTATACATTTTTATAATTGTAAGACCAGAAAACAATCTAACCAAAGTCTTTGAGAACAAGTCAATTAAAGTTTAAAAAATTGATGGACAATTTAATAATGCTCCCATCAATGATGTTAAGGAAAATTTAGTTCAGAAAACATAACAATTTAAAAATACATCTATCAATACTAAAAATGAATTTGATTTAAATACTAAAACCTCTGCCACAAGACACAATTGAGATCTCATCAAACTAAAATAAACTGAAACAAAATAATCTAACACAAAAGAGAATACCCAATACCTCATACCCAATACCAAATTATAATTTTTGTTATTATTTTCGAGGACAAAACAACCTCATACCCAATAACAAATTATAAATTTTGAAAAGAAAAAAAACAATTCTTAACCATTAAATACTTAAGACAAATTCTCAACATCAAAATTCTAAGTATCTAGAACACTTATTTTACATAAACTACTGAAATTGTTTCACAGGATTTTGAAACGTAGGTTTCACTGGAATTTGATACTTAGGTTTGGTTCAATTGCTATAGCTTCCAGGAGGCGATGACTTAAAGGGACAACGGGGAAGCCAACTCCTGTGTTATTAATTAAATTGTAAGCAATAATATCTACTACTTCTCTGGATCTCCAACACGTAAATAGTGAATATCCGAAACAAACGTGATCTCCAACTCCTCTGCAATCCCAACGTAAATACTTCTCTGGAAGGCAGGTGATCAACTGGGAACGTAGAGCAAAATGCATTGTCATGGGAAGCGGTTTCCCCCTCGAAGGCAATGGTGAAATACCCGATACCACTCACCTCTCCCCACTCACTGATATTTGCTCAATGATATTTTCCCACCATTTTCCATCTCTTTTCGAACGGTTCGTAAATTTCCACCAACTGTTGATTTCCCACAAATCTATTTTCATCATCCAACCAGCGCATCCCAACAGTTGCAACTTTGTATGTAGTGTCATTACCTCTGTATGTAGTTGCAATCTGAGTTGTCTCTTACGTGTGGGGCCGGAATTTCAACGAACGTTAGTGTATAAGGATTGCAGTCTGCGAGAGTTTCATAGCCAGTCCCCGTCCTCAAGGAATGAAAGGTCAAGACAGGACTTAATCCAGGTACTTCTGTAGAAACAGAAAGCCATGCATGGAGTTTCCATACTGAAATCATGCGATAACTAAATACGAATTCCACCGGCATAAGTGCACAAAATCTCCGTTTGAAAGTCAAATGACAATTCGTTCCACCATGAAGTCCCCTTTTCCATTTCCATATTTATAACTCAAGAGGACAAATACAAATACAGAGTCGAAAGACACATACAATTATAAAACTTTGAAAAATGGAACTTTATTTATATTTTTATAAAACATTATTAATAAATAATAATAATACTATGTTTATTATTATATATTATTATTTATTAATTAATTGTCAATGAATTTATTATTTATTAGTATATTTTATTACGTGCAATGAGTAACTTTAAAGAAATAGTTGTCATTATTTCACTATTTTTATAATTATTTCATAAATGTGGGACCAATATGTCTCTAGGGAGGGCATAACCATTTTCCAATTAAGTTGAGGAATCTAAATCTGATCCTACAACCTAGAGGTCATTTCACATTCTTTTTTCCATTAGAGGAATGCCAAGAAATGGTTCCAATCTATTGAAAATGGTTGTTATTGATGTCAAAGGTTGTCCCACTAAAAGAGGAGATCATATAGTCAAACAAAAAACCCTAAGACATTTCTAAGTGTATATTGCACTCCCTCTAATTCCATAAGAATAAAGAGATATGAAATATTTTGTTAAGATGACCCAACGAAAATACAAGTAGCCTACATTGTTGGAGTTAATGCTTACATTCCATATTTAAGAAGTTGGTTTGTGATGGTTGAGAAATTCTCTCAACCTCTCTATCTAATTTAGGAATAAGTTGGATCTCAGAAACTCTATTTAAAAGAGTAATCTGAATGTAATAGTGTGTGAGCGTGTTTACACATACACCATTTGTGCATAATATGATTGTTTTTCTATAATTGTGTATGATTTAAGGATTTCTATCTTGGTATCAGAGCTTGAAGTCTGCCATTTTACCCAAGCAATCCTGCGTGGGCGCCTTCTGTTCCCAAGATCGGTGGTTCTCGATATCTCACTCCGCTAAGGACTTGATACGCCGAATGCTCTGGAAAGATGTCACCAAGAGATTTAGCGCACAGCAAGTCCTACAGCATCGATGGATCTGTACTCATGCGCGAAACTAATCCCGCCGTTGATGACGGGTGTACATTGTGCCTCATCGTCATCTTCATTATTATCGTGACCGAGTATAGCAAGACTGGTTATTTTAGTTTGTATACATGTTTACATACTCTGACATTAATGATACAGTAGAGAAATATAAATATAGATTTTGACGGCCGCCGTCGGTTCTGAGTGTTATAATTTTTAGATTCTGCCAGCCCAAGGAAATAGCAGTGAAGAAGTTGTCTGTAAGATCTGGACAGGGAAAATTGAGAGTTTCTGAATGAAGTGCAGCTTGTAGCCAATGTTCAACACCAAATGCCCAGTTATAATTGAATCCGATCGAAAGGCAATCAGCTATTATTGGTGTAAGAAATTGAGGTGAGGAACGCACGGTTTTTCCCAAGCCTGTAAGATCATTTTTTGTTCCTCAAACAGGATTTTTCTCGCCATTTTAGAAAAGGTATTTTATTTTGTCTTCTCTTTTATCATGGAGTTTATGGTGTTAGACAAATTCAGTGGTTTGAAGTTTCCCTCGTGGAAAGTAAAAATACAACTGCAATTAATGAATAAAAACTTGTGGGGACTAGTGAATGGTTCAGAAGCAGCACCTACAATTGCCAAAGAGTTACTTGAATGGAAAAATAGAGATGACAAAGCTAAGTCTATTATTGGACTTGATCTTTCTGATTCGCAATTACATCATGTAGATCTTACTAAAACATTAAAGGAAATATGGGAACATTTGGCTCAATGGTTTGGTGTAAAATCTACAAATGCAAAATTTTCCATAAAGCTGTAATTATTTAGTCTGAAAATTAATGAGGAGACATCTATGTCGAGTCATATAAATAATTTAATGTCTCTTTTAAGACAATTAAGTGAAGCTGGGACTAAGGTGGAGGATGAAGATGTTAAAGCTGTATTATTAAATAGTCTTCCTTCAAGTTATAGTAATGTTGTTTTCACTTTGAGTCAAATGTCTACACAAACATTGCAAGAGACAATTGCAGCACTTCTGGGGGAGGAAAAGCGACTGAAACGAGAGGATGCTGAAGAGAACTCTCATGTAGAAAATGCCTTGTGGACAAAGTCAAGGATGAGAAAGAAAAATGCAAACAAAGGTGACATTGAATGCCCAATGGGGAAAATTGGGCATACAGCGTGGAATTGCAGAAGTCGTGCTAGTGATGTGTTAAAAGGGAAAGAATCAACAAATATAACCACAAATGAATACCAATTGAATTCCGATGATGAATTCAATGAAGAGAGTGAACCTATTAAACTCTTTTAAAAATAACCAACACTTCAACTATGTGTCTGATGCCAGTACTTAAAGATCAAGTAGCAATAAGGCTCAATATGGATGGTTGTCCAGATAGTATGGCAGCTGCAAATCTAGGGAAGGATCCCTCATTAGTGGTAGACATGGAAGTGGTTTCCTAATGAGGTTATGCCACAGATTGGGATGCTGTCCAGTAATTGACTTCGGGAGGTCCTTGATTCGGGAGCTGAGGAAGGGAACTCGGGAATCCAACTTGCCAACTACACCTTTCCGAGGGTTATGAGGCAACTTGATGGAGCATGTACTGATAAGCTTGATTATTTTTTTATTTTCATGTAATGTAATCATTAAGGGGGGATGTTGGAGTTAATGCTTACATTCCATATTTAAGAAGTTGGTTTGTGATGGTTGAGAAATTCTCTCAACCTCTCTATCTAATTTAGGAATAAGTTGGATCTCAAAGACTCTATTTAAAAGAGTAATCTGAATGTAATAGTGTGTGAGCGTGTTTACACATACACCATTTGTGCATAATATGATTGTGTTTCTGTAATTGTGTATGATTTAAGGATTTCTATCTTACATTTGAATACCCTATTTTTGAAGGAATTTTGACTCCAATTACCTAGCTCAAATGGGAGCATAGGATATATTGTTGGAAAGATTACTCTGTAATGTACGCTACAAACTTTTATAAAAAATATTATAAACCCCAACAATTAAACCAAAACTATTGGAGCCAAGCTTTGAATTATAATTAAAAGAGGATGGCTTACCTTTACATGAAAGCCCAAGTCCAAGCCCTCTTTTCTACTAGCAAGTAAGACCTTTGCGTATATGTATAATTCACACTAGCCCAACTCACATGATTAGCCCTAGCCACTTCTAATATTTTCTCCTTCTTCTAGCAATGCTACCACACCATGAGACCTGTCTCTCCTTTCTCTTTATTTGTGAGATTCTACACGCCACCTCGAGCAATACTTTGGTGCACAACCCTTTTATCCGAGTAGACATTTCACCCTATCCCATTGAAAGTTGTGTGCAAAGGAGATCCTCCAAGAGGCACACTTCAAGGAATGAGAATTATTCCTATCAAATGATTTCCATGCCCTTTGTTAACTATTGTCCCCAACCCTTTTTAAAAGTGTGAGTAAGTCCTTTACCTTTGGGAGGATTTAGTGGTGTTGTGGTCCCACTTCACTCAACTCGTTCCATATAACTAGCTTCCATGTAACCTTGGTCTTCTCTATATTGGTGCACTACCACATCTTCCTTGTGCTCATCACCTCGACGAATTGCTTGGTGTGCTCCTTTTCCACTCACCTGAAGGACAGACTCCCACAACACATCACCCTCACGCTGTCTCTCGATGGTTCTTTTGAAGAAACTCTAGTTGTGTTACACAAATGCTTTTCAAGTGATAGACTCTAATTGAAACTCAAAAGACTAATTTTTTTGTGGCCCACTGGTTTACTTCGCTCCGAGCTCTATTAGCTATCACTCCTACATGCCTCCAACTCATGCAGTCATAAAAGAATAGTCCAATTATCACTTCCTTTGATTACGAGGATTAAAACAAATCCTAGGGCATGATCCAAGTCCATATCAACAAATGCACACAAACATAGATATGTGTGTGTTTTAGTGTGTTTGTGCACGCACACAATTAAGGAATGAAAAAAACCGGTTTCCAAGTTTTTTTAGAAAAATCACTCATCGTTTTTACTAAATCAATCATTAAATAAATACTTCACTACAACTTGCTCTAAATCCATAAAAACATGATCGAATGGACAAATTTAGGGAAAATGAACCAAATCCCAACAATTATCTAATTTAAATGAATTACATGGCAATCCAAACCAACTCCGTTCTAATAAACCCACCATTAAACTATGGTAAAATATTTTGACCTGTCAATCAATGAAATTTTATGAATTCCTCTTCATCATACTCCCAAGTAACAAACAATTCATGGGCATCTTCCCACAAGGTCTTCATGGGCTCTTGCCCATGAGGTCTTCAACAGTTCTCCAACTTTTATGTAATAATGTGGCATTCATCCAAATTCATGGGTTCATGCCCATGAGGTATTCACGAGTTTTTCCACTTTTCTATAATCATGTCGGAGTCATCCAAGTTGCATCAACTACTCAATGGTCCTTCCACTTCACAAAATACTTGTAGTATTCATTTCCCTTGGTCTTCTTAATCAATCGTTTGTCCAATATATTCTCTTGTTGCAAAGGTTATACTGTAGTCTGTAAGTAATTGTTTCTGAAATTGATTTTGTTGTTGTACATTGTCATTTGTTGTATGCACTTCTTATCCTTACTCACACTTGTATAGATCTACAACACTGAAAATTAGAGAGCTTGCATTTATGAATAGAAATACGCAGACTTTATATAGAAAATTATAATATTATAAATAAATGAAAAGAATTGGTGAGTATTTTTTGTTGGTCTTTCTCTAATTTTTAAAAATTGAAAATGATATGAAGAAAAATAATATAATTTATAAAGCATAATAATTTTGGGTGCACACTTTTTCAATTGTGGAGAGTAAGAGTCTTATAATTTTATATTAAGGTTGACTTTTGTATGTTTTTTATTATTTAGATTAAAAAATATGACTAAATTTGTGGACATATATATGTTAATAAAGATTATGTTTATAGTGAATTCATTTTCTAATATAAAAGGTTCATTATGGTTGAACATTAATGAACAAAAAAAACCAAATTTAAAATAAAAATTACTTTGTAATATTAAAGGTTTATTATTTTAGATGTGTAGATTATGGAAAAGGATTATTTTGCAAATCATATGGAGTCAACAAGTTCAATCTATGATATGGTATTCCATTTTTATTTTGTTGGAATTTTTTTGAGGTTTTTTATTCTCACTTGTTTAATAGAACTTAGTCAATAAAATATAATTCATAATTTGATAAATTGATTATTATTTATTTATTTAAAAAAAAATATTTTTGGGATATTAGTTTGGATATGATTATTTTATGTATGACAATAGTAACTTGGAGGAAGTGTCTTCCTACAAGTACTTGGGAATTGATATTCATCATAAGCTCAACTGGAACTATAGCATTGAGAAAAGGACTAATGGGGGGTGGAAAGCTAATTTTGGTCTTGAAAATAATTGTAAGATGACAAACCTGATAATGTGGGATAGAAAGAAGTTCCTCTTTGAAACATTAGTCACTCTGGTTATCTTATATGAATGTGAGGTTTGGGGTTGTAGCATCTCTAGAGAATCCTCGAGAAAGATTGAGCAAATCGAGAAGCCTTTTATAACTTAAAACCTCAAAATTAAAAGTAACACACCTTGTCCTATTCTCATTAGAGAAGTGGGTCTTTACCCTATCAGAAGCCTAGCTATGACTAGGCTTCTGTTGTACAAGCACAAACTCAATAACATAAGAGATCATAGACTTCCTAAACTGGCTTTAAATTCCATCCAAAACCACCTAAGGCTCAAGTGAGGCTAGTATAAAGACATCGAGGCCTAGTTAAACCATTGGGAGATCAACGAGAATGTTTCATTGCAAAACATTAATAACATTAAAAATATTGTTACATCGAAGCTCAAAGAAAAAAATGTGGTGTGAGAAAGATTTAGCAGCTAAAAGAAAATTAAGGTATTATAAGGTGGTCATCAACCCCAACGTAGAAGGTCAGTCTCTGTGAGAATATGAACATCCAGGATGAAAATCACTTCCTCTTAGAGTGCCCCATGTACAACCACATTAGATCTCAGTTTCAAAATCTCTATTGCAATACTAATGTACCTAGCCTTTTACGATGTCAAAATTACAATGAGCTCGGAAGGCTTCTCTCCAAGATTTTTGAGCATACGGATAAAATCTTAAATCAAACTAAATTTATTTCTTTATGCCTCATAGACTAAAGTTTGGTTTGAGCGGATGTTAATCATCATCATCATAAGGAGAATAAATTTTCAAAATGATCGATAAATTAATTTACGAGGCATTTTAAAGTGTTTAAATTATATTTAAATTACTAACTTTATAATAGAAATTTTCTAATAAATAATTAGATGATTTGTATAACTTAAATATATTATGTGTATTGTTGTTATTATTATTATTATTATTTATGTGATTAGATATAAATAGATAATAATTTCTTAGTTATTAATTATTATTATTATTTTACTTTAGAAAAATTCAAATTTTTCTCATTTATTATTTAAATGACATTCATTTTAATAGTGAGATCATATTTTTTTTAATCGAGTGTTTATCCTCTTACATCTTTAAACATAAGAATGATATATGATTTCCCACAAATCTTCACATAAGAGAGAATATATAAGCTTTCCTACAACTCTCAACCTAAGAAATATAATATATAAGCCTTCCATATATGAATGATAGATGATATCATCATCTCCAACATGCTTTTCATCTCATAGTGACAACAATGAGCTGAAAGAGACAAAAGTTATCAAATTAGAACTGATGACCTAAGTGTCCTTGTACAAAGTAAACTAAAAATAGAAGATCAAAAAACATAACCATTCCACAATTAAGCTAAGGAACCAAAACCTAAGCCTACAACCGAGATAAGTGCTTTTGGGTCCTTTGACTTTCTTTCTTCCTTTAGTGGAATCCCACAATTGTTTTCAATCTATTGAAAATTGTTGTTATTAATTTCAAAGGTTGTGCAAATGAAAGACAAGATTACATGGTCAAATAGAAAATTCCTAAACCTTTCTAAGGGTATGTGTCACTCCCTATAATTCCATAAGAATAATGATCTGTCAATATGCCCCAACCAAAATACAAGTAGGCCCCATTTGGATACCCTATTTTTGAAGCAAATTTTACTCCAATTACCTAGTTCAAATGGGAGAATAGGCTACAAGTAGGCCCCATTTGGATACCTTATCTTTGAAGGAAATTTTACTCCAATTACCTAGTTCAAATGGGAGAATCGGCTATATTGTTGGGAAGCTTATTCCAAGACTTTTTCAGGTGTATAGGGTATGCCCTCTAACTCTCCACAAACAAACCAAATTTAATTTTGTAATATTCATTTCATATTCAAGAACATCTACAAATGGAGATGATGAAGATCCAAGTATGAACCCTAAAGAGAATGAGAAACTCAATTGTTCAACTGATATGTATTCATGCAGTTAGTTCTTGGTTCTCTATTCTATAGCAAATTCAAGATGGGCATGTTGGTGTTTATTCGATAGGTGACACCTTATCAAAGTGAATTAATGATCTCCATCTCCATTTGAAGATTCCTCTTTTGACTCAGAATGAAGAAATCATGGAAAATTTTAGGGGCCAATGTTCTCCCTTTGGTGAAATTAAGAGGTTTCAAATTTTTAGTGGTTGAATATTTGGTATCATAGTACATTTTTACAAATCACCTCAAATAGCCCACCTTATTTTAAGGGAGAGGGTAAAAAAGGTAAATTTAGCCCTTGAAATTAGGAGTTACAACCTTTCATTCGCCCATTTTCAAGAATAGGTTTTATTCAAGTGAATCCAT
>APFE031605331.1:8240-36665 GCA_000404065.3 Pinus taeda | reverse complement strand
TCATCAGGCCTAGCACATCACCATGTGGGTCACCAATCGTTTTGGTGAGAAATAAAGATGGCTCATGGAGAATGTGCATTGATTACCGAGCACTGAATAAGATAACAATAAAAAATCGTTATCCCCTTCCTCGCATAGATGATCTCTTAGATCAATTGAAGGAAGTTGTTTATTTCACCAAGCTGGATTTGCACAATGGATACCATCAGGTTAGAGTTGCAGAGCAAGATGCATGGAAGACTGCTTTCAAAACAAAGTAGGGATTGTATGAATGGTTGGTTATGCCTTTTGGATTGACCAATGCCCCTACTACTTTTGTGAGATTAATGAATGATGTACTCAGACCTTTTCTTGATGATGTTGTAATTGTGTATCTGGATGACATTCTCATTTTTAGTAAAATGCGGGAAGAACATTTAAAGCATGTTAAGCAGACATTAGATGTTTTGAAAAGAGAAAAACTTCATGTTAAACTCTCAAAATGTGAATTTGGCAAAACCTCTCTAAATTATTTGGGTCAGTAGGGGGAGGTGAATTGAAAATAGATCCCTCTAAAGTGGTAGTCATCATAAACTAGCCTAAACCAAAGTCTGCTACAGAAGTGAGAAGCTTCTTAGGAGTAGCACAATATTGGAGGAAGTTCATTTCAAATTTTTCCTCAATTGCAGCTCCCTTACATGCTTTGACAGGAGTGAACAAGGCGTTTCAGTGGGGAGGCAAACAGGAGAAAGCCTTCGACACCTTGAAAGAGAAAATTAGTACAGCACCTGTACTAGCACTGCCAGATCTACAACGACCATTTGAGATCCAAACTGATGCCAGTGACTATGCCATGGGAGCAGTGTTGACACAGCACAATAAACCCATATGTTATCATTCTAAGACTTTTAATCCTGCAGTAGTTAACTATCGTACCTATGATAAAGAATTGTATGCGTTAGTTCAGAGTGTGAAAAAGTGGAAACATTAGTTAATGGGCAAAGAGACAGTAATGCACACTGATCATCAACCACTTCAATATCCACACTCCCAAACTAAGTTGCAACAATCAAGACATTACAGATGGATGGGTTTTCTACAACAATTTCATTTAGTCATCAAATATAAAAAGGGCATACATAATAAAGTTGCAGATATGTTATCTAAACCCATTATAAATGCATCTACCATACTTAAGCATAATTCTGTGCTGCATGAAAGCTACATAGAATAGTATCCTCAAGACATGGACTTTAAAGATGTGTATGCAACTTTGAGTCAAGGGAAAAGAGTAGAAAAATTGGACTATCATGTGAAGGACCGACTCTTATATCATTGTGAGAAACTCTGCATTCCACAAATTGAGAGAGTAAAGATAATTAGGGAAGCACCCACTTCTTTGATATCAAGTCACTTTGGGGTAAGTAAAATAGTTGCACAACTGCAAAGGTTCTGCTATTGGCTGAGAATGAGTGAGACAGTTTCTAGATATGTAAAGGGGTGTGCTATGTGCCTAAACTAAAAGCAAGCCCAGCAACAGGAAACTAGGCTTGTACACTCCCTTACCAGTTCCTTCTCACCCTTGGGAAAGCATTTCCATGGATTTTGTTGGGGGACTGCCTAAATCTAGGAAAGGTCATGACTATCTATATGTTGTTGTGGATAGGTTCAGCAAAATGTGTATTTTGATACCTTGTAGTAAACAGATTACCGCTGAACAAACTGCAAATTTATTCTTTGAACATGTATGGGTTCATTTTGGATTACCCACTTTTATCATATCTGATCGAGACACCCGATTTGTGGGGAAGTTTTGGTCAAGTCTGTGGGAACTAATGGACACCAAATTGAAGAAAAGCACAACTTTTCATCCACAAACAGATGGCCAGGCAGAAGTAGTTAACAGACAGTGATCCAGCTACTGAGAGGATATTGCAGCATACATCCTAAGCTTTGGGATGAGCATTTGTGTTATGTGCAACATGCTTACAATAGAGTGTTATAGCTCCAAATCTTACTATTATGGTTTGTGATGTTGCACTCATGGCCTAGCGCAACCCCTCCTTCCAAACCTGGTCCAAAATTTAAAAAACAATGTTTTATCCCTTGTACGCGACATTGCCCTGAGTTAAACGCGTGTATACGCGGGTAGGCATATACCCAACCTGCGTATATGTATTAAAACACTTAAAAAATATAAAACTCCTTATTTTCAGGCGGAGATCACGGGTTTTACCTATTGATCACCTGTTAGTGCCCGTGGCCCAACTGCTCCCAACCAACTCCCAACTAAAAACTACTTTGGGAGAGGTATAAAAAGACCTCAAAGGGAAGGCCTAAGGGAGGAGAGAAGAGAGAGAAAGGTTATTATACTGATATTTTTCCCCTAACCAGGCCTAAAGACCCTTGTGCCTTCTGCACATCCCCCATTTGCACAGGAAACTCTTGTTTCCTTGTGTGTTCATGTTCATCCACTAGTTATGGCATCATGGAGTGAGTCTTGGAAGGAGACATGCTAAAGGCTTGAGGCTGGACGGATCCAGAAGGAAGCTTTGCTTGGAGCCTACGAAAGGTTACTCAGGTGATATTACTCCTTTTGTACATTCTATTTGTCTATAATAAAGAAACACGTCTTGGTTCCTGATATGCATCTTCTTTATGTTTATGATGTCCATGTTGGAATTCATATGTGAATGGTTGTTTAAAGCTCATAACTAACTACCTTCCTTTATAACATTGTTGAGGGATTTTATCCCCTAGGGTTTTTGGGTGGAACCCTAGCAGACTGAAAGTTGTCTAAACAAAGAAACATGCATACACACAGTCATTATGCTAGCAAAAGCTAATTCTAAAGTAAGAAGGACGTACCTCAGGTCCTACGTTCGAGTAGTTCCTCAAGGGTCCAAACCCTTCTTCACGTCCCTTTCGCTCCTTTGCCCTGCAAAACCAACAATTCCAAAGAATGCAGCAGTATATGGATAAAGATTTATACAAAAATCATCTTTATGTTATAAAAGAAGGAAGTTAGTTATGAACTTTAAACAACCATTCATACATGAAATTCAAACATGAACATCATAAACATAAAGAAGAAGCATATCAGGAATCAAGACGTGTTTCTTTATTATAGACAAATAGAAAGTACAAAAGAAGTAATATCACCTGAGCAACCTTTCACAGGCTCCAAGCATAGCTTCCTTTCGGATCCGTCGAGCCTTTACAGTCTATGATTAAAAAAAAATCAATTTTCAAGTGGGGTCATAATGAAAGAGAAGCATTTGATTTAATAAAACAAGATATTATCAACACTCCCTCCCTGACAAATCCGAATTTTTCCAATCATTTTGTTTTATAAAAATTTGCGTCAAAAACATCATATGCTATCATTTTGACACAACTCAATGCTCAACAGATAGAAGCACCAATCTCATTTTTTAGTTCAAATCTATAAGGTGTTAAATTAAATTACTCTGTTGTGGACAAATATCCCTTTGTTGGTTTTAAGTCAATAAATCATTTCATACCATTTCTCCTTAAAACTCACACCAAAATCATAGTTCCATTCTCAACAGTAAGGAAATTACTAGTGCAAAGGGAAGTAGCAGAAAAAAGGGCCAACTGGGTAACCGCACTGCAAGAATATGATGTTGAAATTAGACCAAATAAAATTGTTAGGTGTCAAGGTTTTTGCATAATGTTAGCTAGAGAATCCAACTTATTAGCAGAAGAAGATTCAGGTGATGATATACAAATATCAGAGTGTTGGGACAGGGTCCCCTAGGGTCGGTTTTTGGGCAAAAATCCCAAGTTTTGTTGTATAGAATGTAAAGTCTCCGCAAGTTGTGGACGCGAAGTGTGTATATAGTAAAGTGTCATAAAGGGTTTTACCCTTATTTTATGTAATTTGAGTCAGATTTGAGTATCTACCCATGGTCTGAGGACCATGGGATTGTATAAAAATGTGTGTCTTAGGATGTCTAAGAGAGAAGTACCAATAATGAAGATGAATGTAATGGGTCAATAGAAGGAAGAGCGAAGAAGTATTAGAGTAGAAGAGAGGCTCTGCAGTAGTGTGCACAGAGGCCTACAGTAGAGTCCGCAGTTGAGTGCGTGGACCCTTGCAGCTGAGTGCGTAGGGAAGTCTTGAGTCTGTAAGCAAAACTGAAGTATGAATAAAGAGATTATTCCATAAATTCTTGTGTTTTGTCCATTTACTTCTATTATGAATGAATGTGCTTTTATGATGTAATGAATGATGGGTTATGGAGTAATATTGTATTGATGCATGACTTTACATAATTGATGTTGTTATATGAATGCACTTAATATTAACTGTTTACGCGAAGTATATCTTATTACATGTTAAAGTTCTCAATTCTTAGGCCGATCTGGGTAAACACAGGATAAGGAGTAATCATAGATGCGCGTAAGTGGTTGATGCACCTGTTTAGGGTCCGCGAAAGACAGTTGTGAACGTTCACGAAGGTATAGGATCTGATTAAGGGTAGTTATATCGATAAGCCCTAAGGACTTATCAATTTGCATGAAGGCAGGCTTATGGCATAAAATGACATTACACTAATATCTGGGTGCGGAAACATGGTTCCAGCATCCCCCTAGGATGCTTCAGGTAGGATTTCAGTCCGCGCTCTATGGATTGATGCCAAAAGGGCCAGTAGTGTAGGGATTTGTTTGGCAAACTAACTTTGAACCTGGGTCAAGACCCACTAGGCCAACACGGAGGTAAGCCTCAACGATACTGAATCTCAATATTCTAATCTCTTCTTTTATTTAAAAAATGGATATGCCCTTATGCAGCTCAGTGACAAAAGAAAAAGGGCTTTGAGATTGAAATCAAAGCAATACGAAATTGTCAATGATGTTTTATTTAGAAACAATTATGACTCTATTTTGCTAAGGTGCCTTGAAAAATCTGAGGAAGAAAAGGTTTTGCAGGAAGTCCATGATGGACTAGCTAGTGGACATCTTGGATGAGACACAACAACACAAAATCTTGCATGTTGGCTATTACTGGCCAACCTTGTTCAAGGACACACATGAACACATAAGGAAGTGAAAAACCTGTCAAACTACTACTAGAAGATAAAGGAAACCTACATTGCCATTACAACCAGTCAACATTGAAGAACCATTTGAGCAATGGGGACTGGACATAATAGGTGAGATCATTCCTCACTCTTCAAAACAACATAGATACATCCTTACAACAACTGATTACTTTATTAAATGGGTGGAAGAAATTACCAATTTTGAGAAGATTATCAAATTTATTGATAAATTTATCATTACTAGATTAGACCTACTGACTACCCTGATGTTTGACAATGCATCTTACTTCACAGGCAACACTATGACAGAATTCACTCTCAAAATAGGTTTCAAACTTAAGTATTTTGCTAACTATTATCCTCAAGGAAATGGTTTAGCAGGATCAACCAATAAAAACCTCATTAGTATCATTAAACAAACTATTGATCAAAGTTAAAGAAACTGGCATAAATCTTTAACATTTTCTCTATGCGCAGATCAGATAACATAGAAGGCCTCAATAGGCACTTCTCCATTTAATTTGGTCTATGGTAAAGAAGTTGTTCTTCCTACAAATATAGATCTTCCCTCTCTAGACCTAGTTCAATTTATTGAAGAAAATCCTTCTTCTTCTTTTCAATTAAGGAAATCACAAATCCTCAAACTCGAAGAAGAAAGAGAGAAAGCCAAAATCAAACATGCCCATCATGAACAATTAGTTAAATCTTCCTTCGATGCAAATTCTGTTAGCCCAAAATCATTTCGACTTGGTGACCTTGTATTGAAGTGGGATAAAGCACATGAGGAAAAATGTAAGCATACCAAATTCCAAATAATGTGGTTTGGACCATTTCAGATTACAGAACAAATCGGCCCATCAACGTTTCAAAAGAATTTTTTTGCAAAAACATAAATTGTTTAAAAAAGAAAAGGGAGAATAAGTATATGATTTTGGATTTATCTCTAAAAAATGCACTCTTATCTGGATCTCATTGTTGGTTAAAAGGTAACCTTGTCGAGGCTATGGATGCCTGCTGATAGTAGAGGCCCTACCTGTGACAAATGAGTACATTTAAAAGCTTATCTATAAAAGCCCCCTACTTTATTTTTAAACTAAGTAAACACTCATATAGATGAAGGAATTTTCATTTTTAAGAGGATACCAAATGAATTGTAATTATGTGTGTTTGTTTTTATTCAGAGAAATGTTACTTATCTTAAAATTCATGCAATTCCTAATTCTGAAACTATATTTACTTTGAAAGTTTTAGAAATTTCAAATTTATTAGAGATAATTGGTTCTTCCAGTGAATCGCCAATTGTTGTATTGTTCAACACCCACCCATTTATTATATAGTAGTTAGTATTGTATTAATAAATAGGGACCTTTCAAAACAAAATTTCAAAAAACTTAGAAAATAAGAGCTTGCCTTTAAATCAATTCAAAATAAAACCTTAGATGGACTTAAGATATTAAGCCAAGTCACTTTATGACTAAGTATTCTCGTTTTATTGCAAATCACATGATCCCAAAGTAACAAAGGTTATTCATGAGTCAAACTCTACTAAACGTGATAAAGAACCCCCTCAGAAGACCGAAGGTAGTGTTACACTCTTTTATAAACCTGAAGGCTTAGAGTATTCTCTATAATATAGAGTACTTATCACACCGCGACTTTCACAAAGTTGCAAATGTTCAAACCATAAAAAATGTGAATTGTGATATAGTCTGGACCCGATGAAATAATAAAAATTTTTATAACTTGAATCAAGTTTGACCTATCTCGAATATCAGTTTCAATGAAATAATCATCCGTTCAGGGAAAAGTGCTCGAAAAAGTTAAAAGCACGTCGCTCATTACAAATCACAAAAATACCAAAGCGACTTTGAATTGGTCTATATTCCATATAACTCGACATCACCGATTGGCGATATTTCTATAAAGCCATTTATCGCAATCGCTTGATCGGTATCACACATAAAACACGCCAATTTGAAATATCATTTATTTTTGACACTTAATCATAGGGATTGGGTGAACAAATTGTAAATAATGTAAATAATTAATAAGAGAAAATTAAGAGTCATTGGGATATGAAACTCAATAGTCACTCCCTCATGTATATAACTATGAAAAACCCAAATGAATAATATAATCTCATTTGAGGAGTTACCTCTAGGCTTGACATGGTATCAGAGCCAGCTCTAATTTTTAGCATTCCTGTCCTTGTAACTCCCTTTTGTCTATTCTAACTATTCTTCCCATGTTCTGCATTTTTATAGCCTAACACATCTACCTTCTGCCAGCACAAATTATGGTTCTATGAGATTCCTCTTACTTGCGCCTTTTTTGAATACGTTTCATCAAATGCGTTGAAAATCTGGCAATTTTGTTTCTGAGACATTTAGAGGGAATAATGGCAACTTCCTTAACTTCGGAGCGCTCAGATTGATTGTAAGAAAAGTCACTTTTATCAAGCTCTCCCTGTAGAGAATGAATGTATTTGCTCCCATCTTCAGTCTTCTACAATCCCAGATGCTTGAAAGGCATGTTACTATTATCCACAAATAAACTTTATCTATCTTATGGCCGAGGTATGCTGAGAATATGAAATGGCACCCGGCCACACCCACAACTGGTTTTCTTATCCCATGAAAGTACTTTCGGGTCTTCATGTAGACATCCTCCTTTACACATTATACATTGTCACTCCAATATGAACACAATTTTTCTATAGCTAATAAATACACTATTCCTGATCATCTATTTTTTCAGAGCTATCTTTGTTTGAACCGTTTCTTTTTCTTTTGGTGAGGTTTGAAATGGTGATGTCTATGCTAGTAAACACCTAGTGCATGCTAAAATAAATGTGTGGAAAATTTTCTTCTCTCTAAGGGCAGTTGATAATACACCCTTGCTCCAGTACGTTGCTTCTATTGTCCAGTTATAATATTGTCCTCCCACACCGTCGGTCCCACTGCTGCCGGCACCTCCCAACACCATCATCCTTGTTACATGTAGTATCAGAGAATAGTGGAAGCATGTCTAAATCTTCAGAAATAGTAGCCTCTGCAATCTTCTTTCGTTTCTTAGCCATTTTCCTAAGCTTTGTTTTCTTTGGAAATTTCTTGAAATTTTGGCAATGGACAAAATAGAATGAAATAGAGAGCGGCAATGAAAGTGGAAACACAATAACATAGTAAACTCTGAAATGACTTAAAGATGAATATTTTATTTCAAGCCAGGTAAATAAAGATAACAATATTCTCGAGCCGTGAAAAGAGTAAATGCGGTTAAATCTTATTAACTACTCATTTAAGGCCTACATGTGATTTTATTTATGCCTCATCAAACCATCGCATCACAAATTGTAAATGTCATGCCAGGAGGTAACTCTCAAATGAGATTATATTATTCATTTGGGTTGTTCATAGTTATATAGATGAGTGAGTGACTGTTGAGTTTCATCTCCTGATGACTCTTCATTTTCTCTTATTAATTATTTACATTATTTACAATTTGTTCACCCAATCCCTATGATTAGGTGTCAACATTCCCCCTCTTAATCTGAATGGATGTTAGTGAGTCCAAGCATCATTCTGAATCTTTCAAACTTTTCTCTTCCAAATGCTTTGGTGAAGATGTCTGCAATCTGCTCATTAGTGGAACAATGGCGAAGATGGATTGTTTTGGCCTCAACATGATGTCGAATATATTTTGTATTGATGTGCTTCGTTTAATCATGCAACTTTGGGTTCTTGGCCAACTTTATTGTAGAGGTATTGTCAATCATGAGTGGAGTCGAATGTACTTGTTTTACATGAAAATCTTGCAGAATTTTCCTGAGCCACACAACTTCTTTTTTTGCCTCAGCTGCTGCCACATATTCTACCTCTGTTGTGGAATCTATTGGAACTGATTATTTGCGTGATCTCCAGGAGACAGCTCCTGATTCAAGACTCATAGCATAACTAGAAGTAGATACCCCAGTTTCTTTGTCTCCATCGAAGTCTGAATCAAAATATCCAATCAAGCTGAAGTCGCCCACCTATGTATACTTGAGTCCAAAGTCTTTAGTTCCCTTCAGGTACTTTAGAACTCTTTTTGCAGTAGACCAACGTCCCTCACAAGGCTTTTGCATAAACGTGGAGAGGAAACGAAATGTCTGGTCTGGTAGTAGTCAAGTAGTTGAGACTTCCTACAAGTTGTTTATACTTTGTTGCATCCTCAAATTATTTTCCTTCAGTGGATGTGAGCTTTAATTTTTGTTCCATTGGAGTAGTTAGAGGATTGCATTTAGCCATGCCGAACATGTTCAACATATCTCCAATGTACTTCTTTTGAGAAAGGAATATGGACTTCGAATGTTGAGTTACTTCAATACCAAGATAGTAATGAACATAGCCCAAATCAGTCATTTCAAAACATTTCCCCAATTTCTTCTTTATGGATGCAATGTATCTCTCATTGTTCCCTATCATCAAAATATCATCTACATATACCACAAGATATACAACCGTTTTTCCAACTTTCTTGACAAACAAAGTTGCATCATCAAGATCATAATGTTTGAAATTGAGTTTCAAAAGATGCTTAGTTAGTTTTTCATACTAGTCTCGCCGTTCTTGTTTGAGGCCATACAAGGATTTCACAAGTTTGCATACTTTATGTTCATGTCCTTTCACAGAAAATCCTTCAGGCTGGGACATAAAAATATTCTCTTTTAAATCTCCATTCAAGAATGCAATTTTACATCCATTTGATGGACTTTCCAACCGTTCTGAGCTGCTAGGGAAAAGAGTGTTCGGATGGTAGCCCATTTTGCTATGGGGGTAAAATCTCCTCATAATCGACCCCTTCCTTCTATGCAAAACCTTTTGCCACAAGCCTGGCTTTGTGCTTGTCAAGTGAGCCATCAGATTTATACTTGTTCTTGTAGACCCACTTGCGGCCAATTGGTTTGGTTCCCAATGGAGGGTCAACTAGCTTCCAAGTGCCATTATTTATCAAGGTATCCTACTCCTTTTGCATAACTTCTTTCCATTCATCATGAGAAGTGGCTTCTTTGAAGGAAGTTGGTTCAAAATTTGTAGACAAATTCAATTCAAAATCATAAGAAACATCCATATCAATAGGTGAATCAGAGTCATCTACATCACCTCCATTTTGTCGGTTTGAATTTCTAGTTCCTGTCTTTCCACCCTCATCAGGATGAACACTTTTAAGTGTCTTTGTCAGCCACTTTGGGGGACCTTTCTGAGATGGTCCAAGTTGCTCAGTTGATTTAGTTGGGACTGAATCAATATTGAGTCTCCCAATTCTGTCAATCACATCACTCAAAGTATCATCAGTTGTTGGAGTTTCATGCGAGGGAGAGAGTGCTTTAGAAGAAGATTTCATAGGTTGATCTAGTATAGGAATCTAATTATCAAATTCTTGAAATGATTTTTCATTTGTGAATCTATCAAAGCAATCAAGTTTCCGCTCAACAACATTGTCAGCTTTGGATGATTCAAGAAATATTACCTCTCTAGATACAACAAACTTTTTATTGACTTCATCATAGAGATGTATGTTTTGGAGGTGTTTGAATACCCCAGGAAGATACACTTACAACTCCTTGCACCAATTTGTTTTCTATGTACCTTTGGTATTAAGGCATAACATGGGGAACCAAAGACCCTGAGATGCTTTACTGAAGGAATGTGCCCATACCACATTTCATAAGGAGTCTTGTTTCTAATAGCATTAGATGGACATCTAGTCTTTACATATACAACATATAGAACTGCATCAGCCCAAAACATCAATTTTACATTCTTGAAAAACATCATGGAGCACACCATATTTAATATTGTCCTATTCATTCTTTCAGCTACTCTGTTCTGTTGGGGATTATAAGGCACAATTGTTTTATGTTTGATCCAATGTTGGTGAAGATAGTTTTCAAATTAATTTGAAGTGTATTCTTTTCCATTATCAGTGCGAATAGTGTCAATATGAGATTGTTCATCATTTTCAATCCATGTATGAAAGTTCTTGAATGTTTGAAAAACATCAGATTTGTTCTTCAATAAATAAATCCAACACATTTTGGTGTAGTCATCAATAATTCACATCATATATTTATTTCCATTTGCAGAAGGAACACGCATTGGACCACATAAATATGAATGAATGAGTTCAAGTTTTCTATGTGCTCTTGAATGTGAATCATGAAAAGGCTATTTTCTATGCTTTCTTAGAATGCAAGCATCACATTGCTTAAGTTCCCAGGAATTGTAGGCAAATCAGTAACACCATTTTCTTCAACAAGCCGAGGTTGTCATAGTTCAAGTGTCAAAATATAGCATGCCATAATAAACTGGATGGAAATGTACCTTCTTCATAATGAGAATTGTATGAGAAATTTTGTGCACAAGCAAAGGTACCTTGCAGCTTGAGAGGCCTTTCTTCTTCTATCCCCGTCACGACAAGTGAATGATCTGATGCTTTTATCACCTCAAACTTGCCATCAAACATATGAATGGAGTGTCCTTACTGGCCGATGTGGACCAAGGACAAGAAGTTTCTCCTCAACTGTGAGAGATATAAAACATGATGCAGAAGAAAGTCTAGAAGACCAAGCAATTTAAGCCTGATTGTGCCAAGCCCTGATGGCTTGAGTTTTGATTTGTTTGCAAAGTATACTGCTCCATCAAACTTGTCAGTAAATTCTTCAAAATAATCTCTTCTAAAGGTCATGTGGCAAGTTGCTCTTAAATCAAGCAACCAGGCATTTTTCCAAGAAGCAAGTGAAGCATTAAATAAGTCTTCATTTACTCCAATATTACAATGTGCCACAACATAGTGAGCGGATTCAAGTGCTTTATATTTCTATTTGTCATCAGTTTTACCTTTGGCTTGGTTTCTTTCATGCTCAATTTTGTCCTAAGGCAACTTGCATATGGATGCATCATGTGATCCATCTCTATTGCAACCTATGCAATGCAAATCTGACTTTTCTCCTTAAGAGTGTCTGCCCCCCCTGCCTCTGAAATTTTTTCTTCCTCTTCCTCTTTGACCACCTCTTCCTTTGGATGAATCTTGAGCAAGATTCTTCTCTCTATGTGGAAGACACACAACCTCTTCAGAAGAAAAAGGAGCTGCTTTCTTCCCAAAATTTTTGTCTCTTTCAGAAAATTTCTTCACAAGGGAATCTAAGGTAATTTCTTTGAGGTTTCCATTTGCTTGTAATGACTCAAGATAATTTGAGTAAGTGGGATAAATTGCCTTGAAAAAAGCTATGAGAGGAATGTCCAATTCAACATTAGTGACTTTGATATCATGCATAATATATTTTACTTCTGATGCAAGAGCAAGAGGATCATCATTTTGTAATTCAAGGTTGAACAATTTAATCATGAGTTGAACAACTTCAAGTGCAGAGTGTGAGTCATAGAGTTCCTTCAGTTTTTGTAAGGATTCGAAAGCATTTGAAAATGTCAAAATATGGTAACTCACCTCTTCATTTACTGATGCTACAATCAAGGCATAAGCCTTGGTGTTCTTATTTTCCCAAATGGCGAATTCCTTGTTTGAGGTAGGCTATTCTAGTTCTTTGTCTCCATCTCCAGCACACACTCCTTTCCATAGCTCATTAAAAATGAGAGTGTGTTTGATTTTCCGTGACCATTCTGGATAGTTCTCCTTGCCGGTGAGAACCACTCCCACAATAGATATCAATTAATGCATTTTAAAGAAACTGTGTACTATTAAAAAAATATACTTCTGTTGCCAATATGCTATAAGAAATTGCACTTCAGGTTGTAAAACAAAACTACAATTCTAATGTATATAACAGAGGTAGACGTTGGAGTAGTATGGAGGAAAATGAGATTGCATATTTTGTTTTACATGACAACCAACTATTCCTTGACAATCTCATTACCAATTACCAATGCTCCACTTGCAAATAATTCAGTGGCCCTGGCTTAAGATACAGATGATACAGATGCCGTCTGGATGAATCTAACTTTCAACCTCCATGACTACTATGCAAGGGCTCCCGCTATGGTAAGGCCAACAGCCAATAGGCAGTGGTATGTATGGCAGCACAGGGCTCAGATGCAGTATGGAGAAACGCGGGAGGAGAGAAAAACTTGGAAGATTCATAACGATGCTTGGACTCAGCGGCAACTGTTCAGATTAAGGGGGGAGAATGATGACACCTAATCATAGGGATTGGGTGAACAAATTGCAAATAATGTAAATAATTAATAAGATAAAATGACGAGTCATCAAGAGATGAAACTCAATAGTCACTCCCTCATGTATATAACTATGAATAACCCAAATGAATAATATAATCTCAATTGAGAAGTTACCTCCTGGCCTGATATTTACAATTTGCGATGTGATGGTTTGATGAGGCATAAAGAAAATCACACGTAGGCCTTAATGAGTAGTTAATAAGATTTAACCGCATTTACTCGTTTCACGGCTCGAGAATATTGTTATCCTTTCTTACCCAGCTTGAAATAAAATCTTCATCTTTACGTCATTTCAGAGTTTACTATGTTATCATGTTTCCGCTTTCATTATCGCTCTCCGTTTCATTTTGTTTTGTCCATTGCCAAAATTTTAGCAAATTTCCAAAGAAAACAACGCTTAGGAAAATGGCTAAGAAAGGAAAGAATATTACAGAGGCTGCTACTTCTGAATATTCTGACATGCTTCCACTGTTCTCTGATACTACATGCAACAAGGATGACAGAACTACCTCATGGGAAGAAATGTATAATCTATTGGAGGAAGAAAAACAAAGGGTCCTAGTGACTAATGCAATAGCAGATGCCAAGGTCTCATCCAAGGCTTATTATTTTGAAGTAGCATGTTCTTTCCTGCATAGAATAGCTGCAAGGCCTAAAATATTTCCATACACTGATATGGTAAGATGGATCATCGACAATGTGGAAATTTCAGATAGAACATTTAGGAATTCCAAGCACGAAGTCATGGGGTCATTTACTCCAAATAATCTATGTCAAATGTATCATCTTCTAGAACCACAAAAGCTATATGACAAAGCCTTCATTGAGCACTTCGTGAAGGAAATTGAGGACTCAACGGACAACATGCTGAATTGGAGGTCTGGCTCTAGCAAGTTCAAGCAGGAGAAAATTGGTATGTACCTAATTGCACCTCTGTCAACCCCGCATAATTTTGCAGCCACAATGTTGTGTAGACTATTTGGAAAGGAAGACAATACCAAGTTTTCTATTGAATGGGTTCCATTAATTGATGAGGCTGTTAATTCTATCATTATGAACTGGAGCAATATTTTATCAGATAATTTGGCTATCTCCATTAGAGAATATAGACAAAACAAAATTATCACCTCTTGGGTTATCCCTCCTTTTTATATTAGTGCATATGTGATGGACATTATATGTTTCTACTTAAATTTTCCAAACATGGGTAAAAAATGGACTCTACAGGACCCTACTCCTATCCATGTTTATCATAAGGTTTTGTGGGAATCACAATTTAACTCCCACTTTTACAAAAAATTTCATGGTGTTACGTTACCAATTCACCAAACTATTTTTGATAAGAAATCCCCCATACTATTAGAGGAAGCCAAAACAGACATCTTACTGGTGCTAAGATGGTTTGGCGAAGAGTTATTTACTTATGTCAGAGTTTTTGGGAGTATCACAACTCCTCATGTTCTTTCATTATATGTTTCTGATAAATTATTGGCAAGAAAAATTGTATATCAAACAATGGGGTATAGTATTACCAAAACCCACAAAGAAATTAAGAAATCTATCTGGCCCATCTTCTCGGTGCAATGTGGTGCTTTTCCATTACATGGTTTTCAGCATGCCGAAAAGGAGATACAAAATATCACATCCCTAAATATGGCTACTGTGCCAGGTAGACAGTACGACCCTAATAAGGTCGCCCAGAACTTCACTACTATGGTTAAAATTAGACAATTTACTCATGAGAATGATTATTTCGATGACCTCTTCAAGTCAGCTAAAATATTTTCACAGGTCTTACATTTGGCATCCATAAAAATGAGCCCAACAAACCTCAACCGCCTCCATATATAATGGAACAAAAGGCTAACAAAGGTCCCTTTCGACCTATTACAGATTGAAGAAACAAGTGAACAAAGAGAACCCACTTCCAGCGTAAGCCTGGAGGAAGGTTAAGAGCATAATTCTGATTGGGAATCTCAAGGGAAATCGGTTCAAAGTTTAGAACATTCTGAACACAAATATCAAGATATGGAAAAAATCCCTGAGAAAAACCCTGAGGAGGACACCGAGAAAAGTGTTGAAGAAATGACCAAAAAGGCCTTGATTGAGGAACACGTGGAGATTGGCTCCACACAAGTTCATGCAAAAAAGACTAAAGTCATTGATCTAGATCAAGAACGGGAGAAATTTAACAAAAATCTCCAAGTATAGAAAACAAAGATGAGTCTTGAAGGAACATTTGGATTTCAAACTCCTCAACAGACTCAGTTTGTCATAAGCACAGAGACAACAATATAAGGGGTTACAACTACTGAAGATATTGAAATCATCCTGGTCTACCCAACTTCAGATATGGTTTTAAAAATTGAGGAAATACCCCCACTAGATATATTCTATAGCCCAACACATAAGTTTGTAGTGAAGAAGGAAAGAAAGAAGAGGAAATTGGATAAATCAACAATAGTAATTCTTGAAAATGAATCGATGGAGGTAGTATGGAAAGACACCCCCATCGATCCAACATAAAACCTTACTAAGCTATCACATTTCTCAGGTGCTTATGCAACTACGACAATTGATAAGGTAGCTGAAGATCAGCTTTTTCTCAAAGAAAAAGAAGAAATATTTCAACTGTTGGAACAACAACTTGACCTAGAGAGATAGAGCTCTAATAGAAAATCAGAGACACAGATGGCACAACTACATAAATATTTTTAACAAATGAGGTTACAGCATCAAGCAGACATCATAGAAAAGGATTCACAGATTAATCAAATGCAGACTACAATCGATAAACTCAGAGACATCCCTCAAATAAAGGAAGGTATTAAAGAAGCACTTGAACTGAACTCTCTGTTATCACAGCAACAAGAATTATTCTGCCAGAAAATTGCATTGATCAATCCATATTGTGAAATAAGCGATGTATTAACTAATCAAGTGGTTGATAAGAGATTAGAATATGAAGAGGTCAATAAGAGAATTTCAGAGTTTATTTCTTGGCAGGAATTAGAGGAAGGTAGAAAGGCCGACCTGCCAAAGATCAAGGAGCCCCACAAAGATATTCTATTCACTGATTGGGACATACAACTGAAATAGGCAGAAAGCGCAGTGGCTAAAACAGTTAGCACAGCAAATAATATAATTGAAGCTGTAATTGAAAACCTTCATAGTGCCAATCTCATCAAAGAATGCAAGCCAAAAATTCTCCCAAGCTTCAAATAGTTAGAGAAACTGTGGAAAGAGACCACCAAAATGAAAGAAAAAGTAATCAAAAAATTGTCTAAGCTTGATTGGGAAACTTACTCGTAGTTTTTGGTGAAACCACACAATCAATGGATGACTCTGCGTTGTATAACAGATTCCACTCAAAAGATGGTGCCACCACTCTCTAATGTTGTATTTATGGGGAAATTAAGATCTAGAATCGTCCAACCACCACAGGGGAAGCCGATGATAGATATCTGTGAACTAAAGGTCGAATGGTTGATTAGAACCATTCAAGTTGGAAAATCCTGTCATCATTTGTATTTCTATTTTAGTTTTTATTTTACTTATTCTAAGGAAGGTTGTTTGAAACCTCCTCATCTTTTTGTGTAATAATCTATTTTTGATACATATTTTTTATTATTTAGACCTCTCTCATGCATTTAGAGAATGGTCCAGAATATTATCAAGAATGCTTTGCAAAGGCTTGCACTTTTGTACTTTTGTGACTCTCTTGATGCAATAATTGGAACAAGGTCTTGATTTTCTTAGAAATTGAAGCATACTCTACTGAATTTGCACTTTTGTACTCTTAAAGTATATTTAGTTGAAAGGAACCAGATCAATATTGTTGACTTCATGAGTAAAACCTCTCATATCTGGTACTTCTATCTTTATGGTTGAGTTTTGTTTATGAATGAGCAGTAATATTTTCTTATATTGTATTATGTATGAAATCTGAGCTACAGTTTGACATTATAGAACTTTTGTAAAATGCTTTAGCTGTAATTCCTTATTAAGTACATGATAAATTGATATATGCGATATAGGTTTCATAATAACTTTGCCTGATATTTAGTCAAAATAATTATCATTAACGATTTAATCTCTTATAACAATTGAATGATCTTTAATACCTGTTTCTCTAAGATATCTTTGTAGATCACATGATTTAAGTTATTCTCCTAGTATATATTAAGATAAATGTTAGAATAGATAGCTCCATGTTTTCATTGTTTAATTATATCATTTTAGTTAATTCATTTCCCATTATACCTTATTTCAAACCATAATCATCATCCTATTAATTCTTGCTAGGAAACTGGTCCCATTATCCTCGATCAGAGCCAACATATCAAATGGAAAAGGGATTACTTCCAAGGTCTAGACAGGGTGGTTATCCTCCATGTTGTTGCAACGGAATTCTGAGGCTTCAACAAGTCACCAGGGGTCAATCTTGTGGGGGAATGATTTCTTATGCAGGTGAATGGCATGAGGAGGTTCATGGCCATGAGGAATCAAGTGGGAAGAGTAGTCCTAACAAATATACGAGGTTTGTATCATGTGCTTATGAATTGATATTATGTGATTATATTATGTCTATGTTATGGATAGGCTATACCGAGGGATACATCAACAAAATGGAAGCAATGTGGTATGTGACATGTTGGGACAAGCATGGACAAGACACTGGAAGCAAAGTTGCTTGGTAGAGACAGTGTTGTTTTGTATGTGTGGTACTATTGTTGTGCATATGATGTATATGTTGTACATATTGCATCTGTGATGTTGTGCGCATGCGGTGTTGTGTATATATAGTGTGTGTACATGTTTATGAAATGTTATGTACAGGGTGGTACAAATAGTGTCGTTTGAATATTTCATATGCAGTGTTGGGTATAGATGAGTTGTGTACATGTTGGATATGCAGTTTTGTGTACATGTTGGATATGCAGTGTTGTGTACATATTGTATTGTGCACATGATGGATATGCAGCGTTGTGTGCATATGATGTTATGCACATATTGGATATGCAGTGTTGTGTACAGATGATGCTATGTACATGTTGGATATGCAGTGTTGTGTACATGTGGTGTTGTGTACATGTTGTACATGTGGTGCTATGTATATATGGTGTTGTGTGCATGATTGTACAAGTGGCGTTTTGTGCATGTGGTGTTGTGTACATGTTGTACAACTAGCACTATGTGTAGTTGGTGATGTGTATATGCCATGCATGTGGCATTGTGTACGTATGGTGTCATGTACAGGTCATGCATGTGGTATTGTGTATACATTGTATGGGTGGTGCGGTGTACATGCAGCATTGTGTAAACATTTTGCAGGTGGTGTTGAGTACATGTGATGTTGTGCAGGTGGTGTTGTGTATAGGTGGTATTATGTACATGTTGTACATGTGGTATTTGGTGCATGATGTACATGTTGTGTTGTGTACATGAGGTACTATGTATGTGAATTGTGTAGTCATGGCATCATGACATGTGTATTCGTCGTTTTGTACTATGTGTACTGTGTTGTACATCAGGGGTAGGTGTACGTATGTATTGAGTTGTGTTGTACACCAAGTGTAGGTGTATGTATATAATTTGTTGTGGCGTGCACTGGGTGTAGGTGTATGTATGTGTTGTGTTGTACGTTGGGTGTAGGTGGATAAGTTGTATGTCAGGTATAGGTGCATGTATTGCATGGTTTTGTATGTTGTGTGTGGTTGTATGTGTGTGACGCAAACTATGTGTATGTTCACATGGTTGAAGAGAAGACATTGGGTGTTTTTCGGGCATGGCAACCAATCCAGTGTGCGTATGGAATAAGGACAAAGGTAGAAGCTAAGGATTGATTAAAGATAAGTATCATAATTTTATTTTTGTTTTCTTATGCATGTGATTTATGATTATGGTCTATGATGATTACATGTGATCTATGATTTTGATTTATGATGGTTGTGTTTTGAGCTAACCTGATGTGATATGTATATACATGATGATTTGGTCAAAGATGCTAATTTGACTTTTTGTGATAGGAAGTAAACAGGATTTCAAGTGTACCTTATTGACGAGATATGAATGAGGTATGATGTGAATTTATTTCAATTCATTTTAAATCCAATGGAAGTTATCTGCTTGGTACAAGAAGCACGAAAATGCCCGGTTGGGTGGTTGAAATCGAATGCAAGAATCAACAACAACAGTGAAAAGAATTGGAACATGTAGTAGTATGTTGGTAAAGAACTTTAGGAGTATGGCCATTGTGGGACACTGGTACCCAATAGTGTCCATTGGTTTCCATGAGAATGATATGACCGATATGAGGGTTTTGAGGTAGGTATATTCCTTGGTTGTTTGATCTTCCGATGTGAGGAAGCCTTGCCAAGGGATGGATTGCCTAGGATAAGGGATGTCGGGGAACTTGGAAGGTGAGTGACTACACAGAAGGGGTACCTAGATTACCCAAGGAATTGTGTAGCAGAGAAGGGAAGGTTGGGGAAGCATTTGTTTTTCACATTATCATTACCAAATGGATTCAGATGCACATTCGGAATGCGCCCTGGAACAATGAGTCGATAATTGTTCACTAAGAGGATAAGTGGTACAAGATAATATTGTTGGACATTGGATGCAACTTTGACTATGGTAGTGGATTCTGGACTTCCTGGGAAGGAGATGAATCCTGGTATTACTTTTAGGGTGGAGGTGTAAGCCTATGGATTCCCTTGTTGATTGATACGAGCATCATATCCTTTTATTTTTTGGTTTAACAAATGTGCATATGTGTAGATGTAGTTATTATTGTAAAAATTGGGATGAGCTATGTTATAAATCTCCATGGGTAGTGTGTTTGGTTTTCAGTAGTCTTGTTGATTATGGGTGTCATTGAACACTGAGGACGGTGTTCTCCCAAGTGGGAGGGTTCTGTAACAACCCTGGTTAAAAATTCATGTAAAATTATATAAGACCACGGTTGATGGGACACATATTCCAAGCTGAATGGTGGGAAAAAAATCCTAGTGGGTGTTCATTTTAGTTATTATGGCTAAACATAACTAGCAATGGAAATCACAAAGGCTTTGGAAAGGCATGAGGCATTTATTGGCATTTATTTATGAAAATAAAGGAAATTAGGATAAAAGTAAGGTGAAAGGTCATAGGTTGCATGTGAGGAGGAAAATGAAGGAAAATAATGGAAAATGAAGAAACTAAAGGCCTAGTTGATAAAGAGGCTTCTGAGGATCAGTTGGAAAGCTTTTTCTCAGGTTTTGCATTGGATCAAGAAAGGAAAAGAAGGCAACAAGAAGGAATGAGCAAGCAAGAAAGAGAAAGATAAAGCAACTACATTTATATTCTTTGTAGGTATCGATTTTCATGTGTGTTTCCCTTGCTATATTTGGCATGCATGGTATTGCATGTGGTTTTTTCCTATGATGGTATGGGTTTTTCCAGGTGTGACAGTGTCTTCAGCCTAGCCTTTCCATTTCTGGATAGGCTTAATGAGATGGGTTCTCATACTTTGGTTGAGTTGGATTTCTGGATGGATTCAAAGCTAAGTGAGGTGGATCTCCGAAATGAAAAACACATGGCCTACTTGTCCCTGGATCAAACTGTGGATCATGATAAAGCCATTGGCCTAGTAACCCTTGATCTAGACTGTGGGTTGTGGTAAATCTAGGATTGTGTGCCTTAGTGGAGCTAGGAATCCTTGTCGATGAATGGCAGGATATACGGTAAAGCCAAGAGGTGGATTTGTCTCTTACGGACATAGTAGTCCCAGGATGGGATGTTCGATAAAACCTAGAGAGCGGGTCTCGGTGTAGGACCTAATGATCCTTGGATCAGACTGTGGATTACAATAAATCTTGTGAGACTACGAGGCACTAAAATTCCTCACGGTGTAGGTGGAGAACTCTAGTAGCATCCATGCTTGTTTGGTCCATGTTGGTTGGTTATGAGTCCCATATTCATGCTTGGAATATGACACGGGGGTCATTGGCTGAAGAGAGATTTGACTCAACCAATCTACGGTCGGTGGAACGTGGTAGTCCCATCCCTAGTTGGTTTCTACATTCATTAATGAAAAATTCATTCCCTTGGTATTTCATGTGTAAATGTACTTGTTTATAAGTGGATTTTATGGTTGATGTATCCTTGATATTTCTGTTGCTATTATGCTCATTATAAGTATGCAGTATGAAAATGATGATGTATGGATTTCCTCATGTTTTGATTTGTAAATGAATGAATGATTTATCTATGACCTAATAGATGATAATGTAGCTAATTATATAAGGGAACAATGCTTCTTAGCGATTCTTAGATAAGTATGAGACCCCTATGCTTAAATTGTTTATACCTGCAGATTGCATTGATGCCAAATGTTTGAAAGAATGTCATCCCTAGTTGGGGATAGTTAGGCCTAGTCTTGGAGATATTTTTGGGTTTATTATACTTGTCACCATGTGTTTAATGGATTCTGGAAGCTACAACAAGTTTTGGGCAGTGGCCGGAATTCTAGGCTTAAAAAGTGCCTTAAATCCCACAGACTTTGGCATAGGTCTGCTGGAAAATAGTCCCTAGACACAGGAATGGAGGCTTTTGGGAGTGTCCAGAGCTCTCTGGACGCTGGAATTCCCATAACATAGGATCGTCCAGAGGTCTAATAACTTAAAATTTCAGTGGGGCCTAAGGGCAGGATACCTGAGTGGTTGGGATGGCTCCTAGGAGTGCTTTTATTGATGTAGGTATGTTTGATGTGTTTCCATCGATTCCAGTTCCTTAAGGTCGTCGAGGAGGTGGAATCATATCATAGTATCCTCTCATCACATGTTTACCCTAGTTGCCCGGTTACTTGGGTAGATGTGGGAGGAGGGTGTTACAAATAAATTTGTCCATTTCACCCAAACATCGAGCAGTATCCACAATAGGTGATTATCCAAAACTAAAATTTTCACATAACATTTCAACCATCATTTTGTTTGACAACCTTTATCATTCACTTCTTCATAACAATGCCAAGGACTGAAAAAATTAGCAACATTAAGTACATGTAAATTTGTGAATTTCCTATCTAAAGATTTAATCACCTTTATAACAAAACATTTTCCCAAAAGAATACAGTCATTTAGAGTCCCCGATATTTTCATCTTTGGCAAACTTTTGAACCTAAATGGGTTTAAATGTATCGTACATGTTCTATCTGTAAATTCAAGGGTTCCTCCTTATGCTTTAAATAAAAAATAGAAGATGTGCACTACGCCTACCCCAAAGATGCTTCCCAAAAATCATTTGTGAAGCATGCTAATAGAAACATCTAAAATAGTGCTAATAGATGTAATATCAACATGATACTCTTGGAAGTTTTGATTCAACTTATGTAATTCAATGATCACATTTGCAAGTAGATGGATGCAAAAGTGTACTTGAAATATTCTTTCTAACTAATACATATTTTTCTCCCCTAACTCCCAATCATTTGACAAAGCAGACATGAGTTTAACAAGTATTTCCATGACCTTGCCTCTAGACAGCCACCTAATTTGATGAATTTGTAAGACCTATAACTTAGTGATTTGGAGTGATTCCATTATCTCTTTCAATTATTCGTGTCTTTTAGTTTATTTCCCAAGCCAAGAATAAACTTTGTTTGGAAATTTGTCAATGTATTTCAACTTTGGAAAATGAGATGAAGTATCATTCATTGCTAATACTTCCCTCTGATCTTCACAATGGATATCTAATAAATGAGGAGCATATTGATGAAGCTTAGAAGATAAACCTTTATGAATACCCCTCATGGCAGATGCACCATCCAATCTAAAGCCAGCTAACTTCATCAAAGATAGATCCATTTTGGCTAAAATAGTTCTCACTAAATCATACATACATTGAGTTGTTTCATCCCTTATTTGAAGAAAACACATAAACTTTGTTACACATTGATCTCTTCCTCCATTTGTCAAATATGTAATATAAACAATCAAATGGTGTTCCACAATTCGATCAATGCTTTCATCAACTAAAATTGAGTGAAATGAGATATGTAAAATCTTCTCTTTTAGTTTGTTCCAATACCTCATTCTTGATGTTGTATTTGTGTATGAAAAATATTCATTTGTTAGAGGTATGTGTGGAATGCATTTATACCTATTCAAGTCACATATTGAATTTTACATTTCTAAATATAAATCATGTATAACAACAAAATACATTTTTCAATCACTGATATAATTCTCTCCTTCTCAACATCTACCATTAGTTTGACATGTTTAGTGATTGGAATATTACTTTATTTGCTTTCTCCCTCCAAAAGTTGTAAAGATAATTTATGATCTTTCAATTATGCATGGCCACTTAGACCACTAACTTGAAGAGTGGTACTTCCCTCTTTTGCAAATGCATTGTCTCTTTCAAACTTAATGCACCAAGAACATTTTATCCTTTCATTACCATTACAATCTTTTACAACATAAGCACATGGAAATATTGTCTTTCATTTAGATTTGAATATTATTTTGTGTTTCTTTGATGGGTTCTCTCTCAACAAGCTATACACTATTTGATTCATCATTTTCATGTAGATGGGCATCAACATCATTTTCAAGATTACATGGTTGATTAGAATGTTATGGGAGACCAATTGCATCAACAATTGACGATTGTTTTTTATCCTTCTTAGGGCGACCAATAGTTTTTCAAGATTTCCACCTATTCAATCAATAAAAACAATAGACTCATAAATTAAAAATAATAACATATCTATGGGTGAAATAAATAAAAACAACTTCATATTAAAACAAAAAAATTATAACTTATAATATATATATATTATATATATATATATATATATATATACTATATATGATATTGATTTTATTTTATTTTTTTCAAAATTTAGGATCACAAAGATTTTATGCTTTTAGAATTATGTTGTTGTTTTGTAAAACACAAATTATAATTTCGTGTTAAACTTGAAAAAAAGTTGTAAACACATCTCAGAACTTTATTTAGTCAAACACATTTTAGAGCTTTATGTTAAACGAGTTTTATGTTAAACCAAAATAGATTGGTCCACCATTCCTAATCTTTCAACTCACTCACTTTTATTTTTAGGTTTATATGGCCATTTTAAAACTCAATAATGCATTTAGAAATTTTTGTATTTAAATTTATATGGAAAATAATGAATTGAGAATTTTGAATGGGGAAAAATATCAAATCATAAATGTTAGAGTAATAAATATAAATATTAATTGTTAGATATATTAATCTAAATATAAATCTAATTGTAATTCTCAATGCACTATATTTGATAAAGAAAACCAATTGTTTCGCTCAAAACAATAATGAATTTCAACCTCACTGCTTGTTTTAAATAAATAATAATATTTTCATTTTAAAGCAATATTGAAGAAAATATGGCAAAGAGTGAACCCATTTAGAAGAAATTTTCATTGCAAAGCATGTTTGAAATAAAAATACAAGGGATAAATAAAAGTGTATGTCTGAGATATTAAATACTCTATTGTAAGGTGAGAATAAAGGTAAAGTCCTCACATCCAAACAACTTTGTTTGTCATCTCAAAGTGTGTGAGGGTCACATCATTTTTTAAGTAACGATAAAGGATTTTCATTGATAAAATTTAAGATTTTTATATGCAACTCTGTTAAAATTTCTTACTATACATGTGCTTAGTGCATCTCAAAAGCTAGTGAAATCCACATCATTATTTTAGTAATAATAAATTATTTTCTAAAGGTTTTTCATTGATAAAACTTTAGACTTATAAATTTAACTCTATTAAAAATTCCTATTGTACATGTGCCTTAATGAACAAACCTAGAATAACATGGACATAACCTGAGAAGGAAAATGTGTTCTTAATGTTACGTGCTCAACGTTTTGATCTCTTCTGTGGGATCATCATCAACCTTTGAGTCTCCTAATGATGACCCCACAAAAAGGATCAAAACTTTAAGCAAGTAACATTCATAATGAAGTTTCCTTCTCACAAATAGTTACTATTGTGTATGACTCTCTTCACAATGGACATAACCCTCACCCTACTCTAATTAATGCTACTTTCATATTCCATTTAGTGCTTCTTTCAATTTTACGACTAACAAAAATGATGTGAAACATAATATGAATGTTAAATATTAATAATAAGAAATTCATAATTCACTATTTTTTTTTAGCAAGTATTATCCTTGAAAAACACAGGACCAAAAGTTCACACCCTAATCTTTAGATTGAGTGGGATGGATACCATCCATAGAAAAGACAAAGTAGACTCTTTTCCTAAGCTGCCTAATTGTATGAACGAACCCTATAGGATTATTAAATCAAACTAATAACTAAGCTTTAAGTAGCAATCATAACCCAGCATTGCAGAAAATATTAAAAAAAATAAAATTATATGAACTTTGTCACTTGAAAGTTGAATCTTGAAGCTACTAGCACCAAATACTACGTTCTTCGTACACAAGAAAAACCAAGCTAAAACTGAGAAAAACTTGTTAAAGCATTAATTTTTCACCTTACTTCATAAGATTTGAAATGAATATACAAACAAGGCTGCATAGCTAGCGTTCCCTGCGGCTTAGTCTAATAAAATATTTTAATGTCATGATGTGTTGTATGTACTCCAAACAATAATAAAACTGTAAAATGAGTTATATGAATATTTGTTTAACTTTTTTTTTAATATAATTAAACATTTTTTGTAGATAAAAGTTATATATATATATATATATATATAATATATATTATATATATATATATATCACTGAGATTGAAGAGAAAGATGATAACAAGTTATAATATTTATTTATTTAATATTGAATGATGACAATATTTTTATATAATGCTCATATTATAGTGCACATTGTCATGTCATTAGAGTATAATTGATATAATGAAAGTTGTACAAAATGTACAGGTGTTATTTTTACATATTTTTTAAATTATTTTTTGTAAATTAGAAAATAAAACCCATAAAAATAATCTATTCAATACTTACACCAATGAGAAATAAAATTTTGAATTTAATTACAAATTTATTTGTGTTTATGGTATATAGTAATTAATATAATATATATATTATTTTCTAATTATTTATATTTATTGTATATTGTAATTAGTGAGCTTAACAATAAAGTACACAAAAAATCAATTCTTATCATCATTACACAATAAAAAGAGAGACATTTCAACTAATCCTATTTATCACATTTTTATATTTCTATTTTTTTAATGACTTTTAACCGCGGGTAGCAACAACTCATCATTTAGTGCAATACTAAAATTTATGAATAGTTTCAATGCAGTTCGTGAATCTCCTGCCCATAGGGCATATTCGCATATGAATCACCTCTCGTGTTTTCTTGACTCTGATTAGTAAGCGTGGGTGACGTAACTCTTATCATGTCGTTTTAGTGGTCTTTTCTACACAACTTTCAAAGTGAAGTATGAGTTGAGCTAGACTCGTAATTCTTATAAATTTAAAAAAAAAAACATGTTATAGTTTAAAAATTATGTATTTTTTTTAAAGTTATCTAAATTTTGGTTATATTTTGAAAAAATTTGACAGGGATTTTTGTAAATGTAATTAAAAACTGTCTAAATTCATAATTGTAAATGTTCTAAATGTTTTTGATGGTGTTGAAACTATTTTCATCATCAAAAACATATTTCAAACAGTGTATCTACAAAAAAAATTAATTTTTTTTTGCTAAAATTCCAACCACTTTTAACCATCTAACTAATTAACAAATTATTAAAAATAAAGTCTTTTTGAAATTTAAAAACTAAACCAAACCTTAACCTTGACTGGTAATTCTGATATTTTAATTTTTTTAATGGTAAATTCTTTTTTAGGCCTTCTCGGGCAAGCCGAAAGCCCAATCTCCAACCCCTAACCCTTTGCAACATTAATTGCTATGTCAGAGAGTGCACATGGTTTGGCTAATGTAATTGTAAGAGCAAAGAAGATGGCCCAGATAGACATTAATGAAAAACAAATCCCGTGGATGACAATGACGACTGATGGCAACATGTGTAGCATCTTTTGTCTGACAGAAAAGAGACACAAGAAAAAACATATGAAAAGTTATGTTTATCTGGGGCGGCGGGGCCCACAAGCAGTCACACCTGTCCGGTCAGATTTTTAAGGGTTTACGTTATTTTTTATTTTTTTATTTTTTTTTGTTATTTTAAGCTTTATGCGTTAAAATTTTGTTTTATGTAAGTTTCAGAAAATAATACTTCATATTTAAAATTTTTATAAAGTATAAGAAACAAATTGAATATATTTTAGTATATTTCTTACATTGTTATAATGAGAAATAATGTTTTGCTAAACAGAAAATTGTTTTATCCAGAATCAACTAATTGAAACTATATATTTACACTCAACTATTAAATTTATGACAGTTACTTAAATATATATACTTGGGTTTAATTTTTTTTTCACCTATCATTGTTGAAGTTTTAATTTTTTATTAACCGTAAAACACTTTTAAAAAGGAAGAAAAAAAACTTTCTATGAAACGTCAAATTCTTAACCTGAGACACACATGTACCCTTCGGGTTCAAAAATAATTTCCACGCCCCCTTTATAGAAATGAATGTAAAGGAACATGCATTTATTATGTGGCTTAAAACTGCATTCCACACCTCTTTGAACTCGTCACTTTCACAACAATTCTTGACCGGTTTAAAATTAGTTCTCTCAACTTATATTAAATCTGTATTTAAAATAAATCTATATTGATAAAATAATTTACACATTTCTACATAGAGACTATTTAAATGTTTTGTATATTCGTAAAAGAGAAGAGAATCTCTAAATGTTTTGTATATTCATAAAAATATACAAAGCCTTAACTAAAAGGAAAAAAAATGCAATATATTCGTAAAAGACAAGAGAATCTCTTACACCTCTCTAAGGTAGCTCCTAAGAAACTCTGGAGGCAGATTCTAACTAGGAAAACTAAAGATAATAATAAAATTGCTTTACACGACTGGAATTCCTATCTTAAAAAGCTTTATGAATCTCTAAATGTCGTGGATAACTTTGAAACCCTGCTCACAACGAAAGAAGTTTTCTCATTAGAAGACATTGATTTTGGGGTTAATCGCTTGG
>APFE031605330.1:0-25859 GCA_000404065.3 Pinus taeda | reverse complement strand
TACCCTTATTGCTTCCAAGGCCCCAAATTAAGCAGTTGGGCACCTTCTTTCACTACCTATCTACTTTACCTGCCAAGATTGAGTTGTTTGGACAGGTTTCTTTCTCTAATCTACAACAAAAATTGAAACATGGCATGACCCAGCTTAGGCTGTTGGATCACCCATTCTGAGGTAAGGCAGCATCAACCAAATGTAGGTATACTTTCTCTACAAAAATATTAGATCTTTGTATCATCAAATTAGATCATATTGGCACTTCCCCTGCCAATCATGAAAAATGAAACCTATTGGTATAGGTAGCTAACAGGTACAATAATATATTTTTAGTTAATTTTAATAGGAATTCACAAGAGATTAGATATATTCGTTTAACATTGAAAGCTTTTTATTTCGAGGATTAAGAAATACTTCTTTATTATATTAATTTATCCATAAAGGTCGTTTACTTTTTAAAAAATAAATTTTGTTACTTTCACTTTAGGTTTGGTTTTTGATCCAATGGGTTTGTATAGAGCTCAAGGTAATAGACTATTTAAATATGACTCAAGGATTTCTAAAAGTATTCTTCCAATATTAATGAGTTTCTATGTCTACAATTTAATCACCACAATGAAATAATAAGCATTTACTACCAACTAGATGTTCATAGCCCCATAAAAGGTTTCTGTATCTCTCGTTATTTCCCCCATTGGGGTGCTTTTCATTTATTTTTTTTCTCCCTTTTCTTTTATTTAGATATGAGGATGGGTAACATCTAATTGATAATAGTGGGGGAAGCAACACATTGAATAACCATTTTAATAGGGGTGTCTCCTTATATTGGGTGTAAATTCTTGACCTAATTGACTTTTTAGAATTGTTGCCAAGGGAGATGTTTTTATGTTGTTGTTAAGATATTCGCAGTGAATTTGATAAATGTAATCCTTTCTTAGTGGTAATTGATGTTAATGGAGGTCCAAACTTAGTTTTCTCATTTTGGTTGTGTCTCCCATTGTGGTATTGGCATCCATGTGCTCCTCATGAGTCACCTGCAACAAAATAAGACAAACACAAAATACCATGTAACTATATTTAAAACGTCATCAAAGTTATTATAGTGGTTCATAAGATGACAATGACAATGACCTTCCTTTAAAGGTTTGGAAAGAAATTATTAGGATTATTAGGATTGTGATTGACACTAGAGTTATCTTCTGGGAACTTGCTTGTTTTTTCCAATTATTTCATTCTTGAGAGAAAATCCTTTGGCATCTCGGTTTTGGGATTTATTGATAGCAAATGAAGTTATGCCACCTTCATTTCTCGGGAACACATTTATAAGGGAGTAATAAGGTTCTTGAGGTGTAACTGAGTTGCTTTAGAACAAATGAAACTTGCTTCTGGGATTCCTTGTGAAATTTTTGTGAACATATTTTATGGAGAGAGTGATCAGTTTAGCGAGGGTCATTAGAGGAGATTCACTATAATCTGACTCCAGTTCTTCTTTTTAGCGAAATCCTAGCCTCCTATGAATTTGTCATGCTCAAAATTAAAATAAGGATAATCAGGAAAATGTGCTTGATGTGATATGCTAAATTTGTCCATCTATGTTTAGGTGTAATAACCATGGCAGGTAATGTTGAAAACATGTTGAATTTATACTTAGGAAAGAAAAATGATATTCTACCAAAAACATTAATGTGTCTTTTTTCCTCATAAACAACTTTGTTTGGCACATAAAAATTTGGTTTTACTAGCATTTTTTAAAAAGTTTGAAAATTGACCCTAAAAAAAAAATCGTTGTTCCAGTATCATCACTTTTTCGTTTTGAAGCTATATTTTTCACAAAAATTTCGTAGTCACTACCATTTTTAAAACATGTTCAAAATTGACTACTAAAAAATAAAATTGTCGTTCCAGTATACACACTTTTCATTTTTAGCACTGTTTTTGATGTTTTTTTGGGATTTTTTGGCCAGAGTTCCAGTTTTGAGTTTATAGTTCCCGTTTCAAACATTACATTGTATGTTTAAAGATCGAGGAGAAATTGACATATTTCTCGATGACTATGCATGTTAGTCAAGACAGATGAAAAATTCATGGTCGAGCCCCTACGCATATCGATCGGAGAGAAGTAATGCTGCGGAAAGTTAAAGTGTAATGGCAATAATTTAGCCTAGAAGAGGGTAGTTGGGAAGGTGAAAAAATTATGAAGGAAGCATATCTGGGTTTGTTTGACAGTGTCCAACATCGGTAGAATGTTTAATCTAAGGGGGTAGAGATGTGAAATTTCTTCGTAATTTGTAAATATTAATTATCCATAGTAAAAGACATGATACTATGAATTAGGTTTAGGGAAGGTAAGATGACAAATTAGAATCTTTAAATTTTTGTTTGATTAATAAATTATGTCATTAAGTTGTGTAGAAGTGGTGAAATCTTGGAAGGAATTTCCAATTGTGGCTCACTTGTCGGCTGGGTAAATAGTTATGGTCAGGTGGTTACTGCCATAGATTGTCCTTGAGAATTAATTCTCAAAAGATGGGAACCAAAAGGGTAATAGGTACCTAAGGTAACAAAACAAGGGAGAAAAAGACGAAGCTGTAACAAACACTGTGTTTACAATCCCTGTTGAAGGGTCAGACAGATTTATGTAAGCTAGATGGACTAAGTCTGGTTAGGACTAGATAGTCACAGAAGAACTAGCTGCATGCGGTTACAGAATACCCTGCTTGTGAGAAGAGCACGAGGGGAGATTCAATCTGTGACTGATCTCGTGGTTGGGAGGAAACAACATTGCTTTCTAGAAGGTGGAGAAGATACTTGTGAATACTAGCGAGGCAAAAGATAAGTACTATATGGCTGAGTTGTGTAAGCAATAAAGAAGATATGTACAGAAATAGTGTTATACAAAAGTTAATGGAATGGAAATACGTAAGTGTGAATATTCTATATGTAAATCTATAGGACCTTAGTCCTCCTTCGTAATTCTTATTAATGATCAGTAAGAACAAACCAATTACTATTCCATATGGAACTAGTTGAATAATAGAATTTGATAATGACTCAAGAAAAGAAATAAGTTATCCTAGTTAACTAAAAACAACAAGTAGAAAACTAAAATAATGGTAAGCGTTACACGATTATTTACAAGGAACTTAGATAGAAAACTAACATAGAATTAGGTTAGCCTTCTAGCCTAGCTTGGATAGTGGCCTAGCAAGAAGATAATTCCATTGTCTCATATATCAGACAAAGAATGTAGCTGAAAATAAACCTTCAGAAAAATGAGTATTGCAAGCAACATGCAATTGTAATTGAAAGTAAGGGTACATAACATATTAACCTATATTAATCAAAATCTATTCGCTATTGAATCCAGAACTATAAGAATGATTTACATCTGCAAGAAGTATAAGATAGCAATAACTGTAACATTAATTGACATCGTCAAAGTACAGTCAAAATCGATCTTCTTTTACAGTCTTTCTACAAATAGATACCATAGTAGCACTGTTAACAATTATAAATTTTACTATAAACATATTACAAGCCATAAGGTTAAATTACCAACAAAAATCATATGAAAAGAGGGTTTGACGCGTACACAATTTTCTCCCATTATTATACATTAACTGGCCATGAAAATGCAATGTAATAAACAAAAGTAAATAGTAGGCCACAAGACTAAGAAACCCGAAGTCTAACAGATTTGATGCGGGAGTCTATGCTAGAACTCAGATAAATATCTCAGGCTTGAATGACCACTTTGGCATTGTTTTTAACAAAAGAAAAATCCTCTCTCATAATATCACAATGAGCCTCTTGGTAGGTCTGAAAATACATGGAAAACACATAAGTAGAACAATCCTTAGCACATTTCCTAGTAACTTGACGGTCATAAGTGGAGTAAGAAAATGTAATACCTGCACAGATCACAAGAAGGCATTAGAAGGGGGTTCCTTGAACTGTAAGAAAACCATAAATACATATAATTGACAAATTTCTATAGATAGCATAGGATATCAAGGGGAAAATTGAAGATAACTATAGAATTTCCAGAGAAGGATATCAAGGGTTACCTAAAATCGGCTTCCTTCCACTAGAACCATCAGATTGCCTTCTACGCACGACATCCAGAACCAAGCCACTATTCGGCCTTGTTGCACATCGGCAAATAGGAACCTAGATGAGAAAAGGAATTTCCTTAAGTTATCACACAACAACAACAAGGAACTTTCAAATTCCTAAGCTACATCTTTAAACTCCGCCATTCTAGACTACCTGAAGTAGTTTCAGCAGGAAAGGGTGGAAAATTACCATGGAAATGACTGCAACCCTTAGAGAGAAGCTTCATGAATCCCTATATTGAAGAAGGTGAATGAACCCCGGGCAACGCGACTTAGGCGAGTAGTTACCTTGATGAGATCCATCTCTTGAGACAGGGACAGGTATAAGAATTAGACCATGTTCTCCAGAAGTTTCCACTACAAGCATTTATTGGAGATTAATGTAACTAAGGGGTCATTCAAGAACATATATATAAATGTACCGATGTAATGTTATCAATTAAACGATACGAATCACATTATCCTAAGTTGAACACAAGTGCCTAAAGTTGTATGTTGTAACATTTCAACAATACTTAATAACTTATGAAATCTACAAGGGAGTCTATCTCAAGCATTATCAAACTTGAAAACTTAAAATGGTATTGGGTTAGGTAAAGGCAAATTAATCCTTTAATTTTTGTTTTTTTTGTTTTTTGTTTTTATATTGAGTAATGTGTTTTCACATAGAAATGTGACACTAGGGGCTTCTTTAACTTTTCACTTTTTATTTTCCCTCTATTTCCAAATTTTTCTTAATCTCCCATTTGAACTTTGAGTCTTTCAACAAAACAATTATTTTATGTTTATTGTTCAAAAAAATTTCCACATTTCTCAGTAAAACAATTATTATTAAGGGGAATATTTTTATTAAATTATTTTTCAATATTCTTTGTTCAAAACTTTTTTTTTTAATATTTCTTTTGGCCGTGATCTAACTATCTTTATTTTGGAGGTTTTTTAACCATATTTTATGGTCAAATTTCCTCGAAATTAGGAATTTGTTGGAATTAATCTCTAAGTTCTATACAATCCAAGTGCCCCAAGATTTTTTATGAGCGACTAATTCATTTACGCATTTAAAAATATATTTAAATAACAAATAAGCATTATTTGACAAGAGATTGTTTGACAAAATTTCTACTAAAAACCCTAAAAAATATGTTTATTTTATTTCGACCTTTATCTCACTCTCCCTCTAACATTAATACATTTTATTTTGATACAATTATTACTCATCTTTTAATCATCACACTAATGAGTTATTTTATTGTTACTATTTTTAGTTTATTAAGCAAACACTCCTTTTCACATTCTTTTAATAGGGGTGACATTAATATATTTTATTTTAATACAATTATTACTCACCTTTTAATCATCACATTAATCAATTATCTTATTGTTATTATTTTTAGTTTTCACATTTTTTTAATGGCGGTTAGCAAACTTTATTCTACAAGCATTTTAATAAAGACTTAGTCGGCCTAATTCATAAAATGATGGTTTTACTTGAAATTTAAGGTTATAGTTTCCGAAAAAATGTAGTTTTCTTATTATTTAAAATATATTTTTAAATGCATAAATAAATTTAACACCATTCAAACCCTCAAAAAACTTAAACTTTATAAATTAAACAACTTAACTATTAGGGAATTTTAGCAAAATTAACCAAAAAACCAATTTATCTATTAGTTAGAGTATGATATTTTTCTACTCGTGCCATGAAAACTGGCTTAAAAAAATCAACTTTAATCTTAATACACTACATTCAATTCCCTTAACCTTATAGGCCCTTTTCCAAATATTTTATTTTTAAATAATTATTGTGTAGTTATCTCAATCCTTTTATATCCACCGATTATAAATAAATCCAATTTGGCATCCAACTCGTTAGATAACGATCGTGTAGGCGAGAAAGGTGTGTGTTACAACGTTCCACAGGACTTGGCTCTGAAAAACTCTGATGCTTGGCTTTGCTTCGGATCTTAGAAAATTCCGCTGGACTTGGCTTTGAAAAATTGTGAAAAAGGTTTGATACTTGGCTTCACTTTGGACCTTAAAAAATTTCAGCGGGTGGTCGGACGTTGAGTTTTAATTTTCCAGTGGAGATTATTTGATGGAGAATCCATTTGGAAAGCTGAACCCTTCCATATTGGGCAATATTCTGAGTCGCTGTGATGTTGATGACATAGCCAGAATGAGATGTACGGATCGAGCACTGTTTAGTCTGCTCAGAACGCAAGCGACGCGCAAGAAGATCTACGAATGGAAACAGAAAAACAATGAATATGGGTACAGTCTCATAATATTTCATGCGCAAAATTCAGACGAAATCAATGTCCAGAGAGCAGTTAGGGCTAGAGAAGTACATGTGGTAAAAGCAGGGAATGGTGTTGTGATGCTGGAAACTGGCGTGGTTCCTAGAAGACGTCTGGTTGTATATGAAGGACGCAGAGAAGGGTTTAACCTTGCGGAACTGTGGCATCAAGATTCCAAGTTTTCTGCAAATGAATCCTCGGTGCTCAGCTTCATAGCTGCAGGAGACGGTCCTTACAACTTTATGGCAATGAAAACCGAGGAACCAGAATGGAAATGGACAGAGCACGAAATGTGTCGTTTCACACATCCCTCGCTCAATTTTTCATTTATAATAGAGGGTGACAAGTTTATGAAGATTACGAGTTTGTTGCCACAGTTGCCATTGCCGCTGCGATTCGCGAATTCCACTCGCATGCGATTGCCCTATATGGTTGCCACGGAATTGGTACATGTAAACTCAAGGAGGCAGATTAATCAGTCGTCGCCTATTTCGTGGGAGATTCGTCACGTGCTTCCTCACGTGGCATTCGAGCTGACGCATGTGTTCGAATGGGGGGATGGAATAATATATATGGTGTTTCTGGGCGATAAGTATAATGGTCACATTGATTTAGGGGCTTGGATGATAGAACATATGAATCCTGAGCGATTACAGTTTGCAGTGTCTTATTGGCACAAACTTACAGGCCCAAAGGGATTCGATAATAATAGTAATGATTGTCGCACAAAATCTGAGTGGTTGACAAATTTCTTACTGCCTCACATATATGCTACTAATACCAGCTTCCAGTATGACCAGGTACACCTGATATCTTCTCATAGCCGTGACTTGTACATCATCAGAAGAGAAAAATCTGGGAAACGGATTCTTGTGGAGTTGTGGTTGGATGGGGAGAACATGTGGGGAAATCCTGTTCGTTTGATTGCTCGGGCAGCTGGTTATGCATTGCATGTGGGTTCCTTCTGTGTTTGGCGATTAGGTGCGCAGCATTTTGGTGTTGATAGTATTTTGGTTTTGGCCAAACTTCGTGACACTGAAGCAGGAGCTTGGTGGAACGTACAAAGGCGAGGTCCATCCGCTATTGTGGTTAGCCATGGGATGCTTAAGGGAATTAATGATGGAACGCGCTTTTCCCTAGTACGACACCTCCAATCAAACTAGAGTCATAAAATCTCATGGAGCAAGGCGGACTGTATTCATTATCAGACGCACCGGAATTTCTTCCTCCAACATTTTTGGTCACAATATCTGCAGTTAAATTGAGTCTCATAGCATTTCTGCTTTCATGTTGTTTGTGTTATCACCTTGATTGTGACTTGTAACTGGAGATTTGAGGGTACAGCCAACATCATCGGTTGATTCTAGAGGTTAGCGTCTGTATGAGCGCTAGTAGCGACTTTAATGTTTGATTTTGAATTTGGCATGTCGATAGAATTGTTGAGCCAGATTTACAACAAGTTTTGGATTGTAGGGCAAAAGTTTGGTTTTAGTTTTATTTGGATGGTCATATCGCTGAGGTAATCTTTTTCGTTAGTCAATTAAATCTTAGTTTCAGATTTATTTAGATATTATATATATATATTATTGGGTGAAAATGTATATTATATCTATATATATATATTATTTGGTGAAAATGTAGGTATTGAGCAGCTTTATCAGTTTATTTGGCAACTAAAATGTATATATGTAATTAGTGAATACTGCTATATGATTACCATCGTTACACCCTTTGGCATTACATGCATATTGTTGGTTTGTTATAACTGTTTTCTTTTATATGCCTTATATATATTTATTTATTTATCTATTTATTGAGTTCGACTTCTGAGTAAATATGGTTTGAACAATTATATAGATATATGTTTCTATGGCTTCTTGGTTGTTTTGTTAGTTTCTTTCCACAACAAGGGTTTTTACAAGAATTAAATCTATGGATGATTACGTCATTGCATGCATTTGTATTCATATCGAGATTGTTTATTGTAATGGTTATTCATTTCCATTATAGTTTGGTTACGCCAAATCTCGGGTTGTTTCTCTGTTTACTTGTGGTTTCGAATCTACATCACATGTTCTTGTTTAATCTTTACAGTACTTGCAAATTATGATATATATATATATATATATACAGGATGGATGTTTTTCTAAATTATGTCTTGTTAATATTGACCCAGAGGAGGACTAAACCCAAGTTCTGGTTTTCCTAGGACAAGGGTCTCAGCTTCTAACAACATTAAACATTCTTGTAAGAGTAATAATGTTTAACTAATGTTAAAAATATTCAGTTTGGTTGTTTATTATGATATTCGTCTCGGTATGGTTGTACTTCTTAAGTTTCATGAGGGTGTACACCAAAACCATATCTCTATTCCCTTAATTTGGGTTCCCCTCTCTTGCACTTCTAGGTTTTGTTAACATTTTTCTGTTTCTTCTATTAATAGTTTCTGTCTCTCCTATTAACAACCATGAAAAGAAGACAAACCTTTAACTCATACAATCAGGCTATACCTAGGGTTTCTTGTGTGAGTAGCCAAGTTTAAGTTCTTTAGTGCTACCAACTTATTTGTGACTCATCGGTGTTTAAATCCTGCAAAGAAGTAAGACTATTGTTGTTTACATACAGGGGATTTATAAATAAGCTTGTTCGCATCCTTCATGTTTCATAAAGAGGTTTAAGAGTTCATTTAACTTACAAACTTAACCAAATAGGTAGTAACCAATATTTTAACCATGAAAAACTGTTTAAGAGCAGTCGTGCCTATAGTTCCATTATACAATTCATTTATAATATCAGTGACACAGAATATTCTTAAAAAAAGTAACATCCACAGAGGAACATATACGCTTATCTCTTGATACAACAAGACTGATATGGTCCACCCAACCGTGAGAAGGGGAATAAAATCCACTTCTTCCCCCAAGCTCCTCCCTAGAGTAGTAAATAACAATTTTTTTGGTGAAATCAATGTTAGGCATCAAGACCATAGGCTAGCCTAAAATTCTTGCATGTATCAAAGTTCTCCACTTGCTCATGTCTAGCTCTGGATACCTCCTAGGCAACATCCTGCAATCACACAGACTTCACCACTTTTATTTTTCCAAGAAAAGAACCCCTTCTCTTCACTAAGATTCCCTTTTATCTCTAGATTAGAAGGTATTTGTCTTCAACTGCTTTTAACTACTTTAGAGTTTGAAATTCATTTTTTGAGTCAACCTTCTTGAATTTTGAATTTCTTTATTCACAATCAATCATTATTTCATTTCAAAAATTAATCCAAATTTTCACTGGATTCTACCACCCTTTACAATAATCAAACTAAATGCAACATAAAGTAAATGCTTGTAATTAATTTTACATTAGGGTGTCACATCTTCCCCCCCTCAAGAAAAACACCATCCTTAGTGTTTTACTCCTGGCCCTTCAACGATTCAGGATAAGCCTGTCATAAAATGTTCGTCTTCCCAGGTGGCCTCCTCTGGGCTAAAATGCTTCCACTGCACTCTAACCTGGATGATAGCTCGCCTCTGTAACATTGTTTGTCTTTGGCCGAGAATGTGTAGAGGCTCTAGCAGGAACTCTCCGTCTGGTTTCACCTGTCAATCATACAATTCATGATCAATTTAATTTATCATAAAAGTAAATATTTTCATACCATTAGAATCATTTATATACTTACTTGGAAATCCTACCATTTAATTATGTGCCTTGAATCATACACATATTTATTTAATAATGAAATGTGCCTCCACCTCTGCCACATACACCTATGCCTTCACCTCCACCTCCACCTCTGCCTCAACCATTCAACATGGGAAATGTAATGAAGATGTCGATCTTTAAAGGGGTCGGGAGCGAAGACCCCAAGCAATTCTGGTTTGTTGCAAATGCTTTGTAGACAACGCAGCAGATGTGTTAAAATTGGAAAATATGGTCAAACTCCATGTGGGTCATCTTATTTATGGCAGCTAATATTTTTCGTGGATCCCTCTCATCGAGAGGTGTAGGATTGATTTAAAGATCATCCGATTCCAGTAAGTATTCATGGAGTTATGAATTTATTTGTGTTTATAGACAATTCATCAAGGTCGGCCAACAACCAAATAAAACCCACTTGAGAGTCATTTTACACACACACTTCACTCTTTATTTCTCCCCACTTGTTTTGGATTTTAGTGGAAGAGAAATCTAAGAGAGGAAGCCCTAAAACACAGAAGGTAAAGGAGCCCTAGTATGAAGCCCTAGACACATTCTCTACAAGACCTAACGCATTCCTAAGGAGGATGCCCTAATGAAGTCCTAAGAAGGAGGATCTATGCAGCTATGGAGGAGGTCTTAGAAGACCTATCCATAGTCCTAGCAAGCCCTAGCCTATGAAAGCTCTACGCATCCATTTGTGGAGGAAGAGAGCTCGTTGAAGGAGGATAATTCCCTATGGTAGCTGCAACAAGAAGAGGCAGGGACAACGTGTAAAATGAGGACTATTTTACGTCTATTCCAAGGGTCTGAAGTGCTGGAGAAAGGGTCTAGTTCCCTTGCTAGAAGAGCTGCCAGCATAGGATAGTTTTGAGGTCACTTTGGAGGGGTGCAGATCCATGGAAAGGCAGTTGTAACTATACACAGTCTTGTTGTAGGGTGCCGCAATAAATTACAGGCAGGCCAAAGGGTAGACAAGGGCTAGGGCACCCCAGAATTGAAGCAGCCACCCTTGGCTCCTCAAAGAAGGGAAGCCACATTTCTTGGGAGTGTTTATGGGCACAAAAATAAGGCTGGTTAAGGACTATTGTGTGCCCTAACTAGACCTAGTTTGCTGCAACCAAACAAACCTCAAAACTGTGAACCAGTACACACTTATTGGAGCAACGTTTGTATGGTGTGTTGGAAGCTAGATACATGGGACAACAAAGTCACTTGGTGGAGCATAGCAAATAGGACAACAAGCAATGACATGGTACAACAAGGCTACAATGGGACAACAACAATCATGGTGCTACAAACTCATCAGGACAAAAACAAGGTACAACATGCAAAATAGGAAAACTAGGCAAGTATGCTTAGTACAGCATGGTAAATGGGACAACTAGGCAATGGTGCTTGGCGCAAAAAGAAAATGGGACAACAATGCTATGATGTTTGTTGGACCATAGCAAATGGGACAACAGTATGCCAAACATGGAATGACAATGTCACTAACAATGGGATAGTAGCAATGGCACATAGAACAGTTGTGGTAGCATGGTGCAGTAATGACACACGGGACAACAGTGGTAGCATAAGGTGCAGCAGTATGATGTGTGCAACATGGTTATGAGGTCCAGCATAGTGATGATGGGTGCAACATGGTGAGCTACAACATGATGATGAGATGCAACACAATGATAGGTGAAGGAGTCACCTTGGAGAATCAGTTGAAGCAGCATGTATTCAACTGATTTCAACCATCTCATGTATCATCTTCTTAGATATGATCTATGCTCTTATTTGGATAAGTCAAAGTGTTGACTTCTATTGTATATGTACTATCTCTCTCTCTCTCTCTCTCTCTCTCTCTACTAAACTATTAAAGAACATATAAGAGTAATTGATCAAGGGTTTCCACACATTAGGGTTTGTCCCTAGCTCGTGCCACATCTTGTATCCTCTTGTCTTGGCTTGTCTTATGTGATCTTTGTTTATGTTCTATCTGCAATTTACTTTAATGCTGATGTGATTGTTAATCTGGGAAAGATATTGAGCTAACTGTAAAATTGAAATAAATTGCTCTAAGCATAGAACATGCCTAAAATTAACAAGATCGCTAATGATAATCTAAAGAAAGCACAACTGATCACAACACTGCAGGATAGGGTGCTAACTTGGTATATCAAGTTCTGTCAAGACAGACTTGGTGTGACGTTGGCATAGACTGAGCAAGCGTTAAACAGTGAGTTTTAGAAGCCTACTAGTCTTAGGAACATTTTGTCACAAAGTTTAAGGAGATACAACAAATGGTAAATAAATCCTTGTGGGACTTCGATCAAAGGCTAAAATGCCTGATCCGGCAGGCTAATATGAACATCATGGATGATCAACACAGAGACTAGTACATTGCTTCATTGTTGCCCCACCTAAGATTACCATTATCGCAATAGAAGATAGGAACACAAGCAGAGGCTGTGGAAATCACGATGAGGTTGGAAGCCTCACCAGTATGAGATACAAATGTTGTGGTACAACAGATTCACTCGCAACTAGCAAGTTTACACATGGAATTGTAGAGCTCAAAAACAGGAAATGAAGCTCAGCCAGAGGTGCACGCTGAAGTATGGTGTATAAAATCCATAGAGAAAGGACATGATAAGGATCATTGCCATGTTTATTAGAATTACCTGATTGGAGGAGGTCATGTGCCTCTAAATCCTAAAAATATCATAGGACCGAACAGGGGAGTACCATTATGGTGCACTATCTATCAGGAAGCACGAAAATGATAATTGTCACCTCTTGCAGAAGTTTGTTCAGACACCACAACAATTGTTTTGTACCTTCTGTAAATCGGTTGGACATGATGAATGAAACCACTGAAGCTATGAATTAATGATGGAGTGGACTCCTACATATCGGATGTAGGCGAAAAATCAGCTTCCGGACCAGGGAGCGGATGCAACACGTGGAGGATTCGAAGGCTGAGGGAGAGGAAGAGGAGGAGGGGATGGCAGAGGTCATGGATAGGTTATTTATTATAATTGTGGAAAAGCTAGACATTTTGCATGCGATTGCTAGAACCCCATGCTTCTATCATGTCAATATTGCAAATAGTTCGATGATGTGATAGAAGATTTCCCAATGTTGATTGCCAAGATGTAAGAGAAGGATTCAACAGCCTACGCAAAACATTCGACTGATGAGGGAAGAGCCTTGTGAAGAGGATCACAACATCAATATCGTAACACGTAGTGGTATTGCTACAAGAGAAGATAAAGGAAAGTGGCTAGAAACTAAGGGATGGGTTCATAAGGCTGCTGAAAAGGAAGTTGGGTTTGACCTCAACTAGGCTAAAGAAACTTTCATGGAAGCTAAGAAGAACTTTGTTGAGGCTTCTACATCGGGGAGTCAGGAAAAACTAGTTGGAAATTGTGAAGTGTAGGACGTGGATCCTTTGCTGTTAGCCATGTTTCTCAAAACGTGCATGAAGTTGTTGAGGGATTAGAAAATGGTATAAGGGCTCCAGAAGATGATTGAATTTTGTACGGGAAAAATTAAGATTCCTTCATAATGGGTAAACATAAGAAGAAAATCGGACTTGAGATGAGGCTAACCACATAGATTAGGGAGTACAAAATGGACTAAGTCATCTTGGATTTGGGTTTTGATGTGAATGTACTACCTAAGAATACATGGGAAAGGATGGGAAGACCTGCGCTACAACGGTCTCCTATACAATTACACATGGCCAATCAGCAGAAGATCATTCCTATGGAGCGCTTGTATGGGTTAACAGTTGACATTGAAGGTGCAAGTGCTTTAGCTAACTTTGAAGTGATTGAAATAGTGGATGAAAACAATTCTTACCCTGTGCTACTAGGAATCAATTGGGCCTTTGACATGGATGCATTGATTAATATGAAGAAGTGAAGGATGACATTTGAAAAGAAGGTGCTTAGAGTTATTGTGACACTAGATCTTGCTGAAGGAGTGCGGTACACTGCACTGGTTCGTGTTTATGAGGAGGATGATGATCTAGATTAGATATACAAGATAACTGCGCATGACAAAGATTGGATCAATCCCACTATGGATGGACAGATCACGTGAGATAGAGACAACTCATGTACCTGAGACTTAGATGAAGAGCTTGAAAATTGGCATAATAGGTTGCATGAGGTCTCTACACTGCATTGCAATATGATGACCAAGTTGCTGCGGTGTGTATCTATTGAGGTAAGAAAAATTCCGCAATATGATGACTTAAATGATGTTAATATATTTTTGGAAGAGCTTGAAAGGGAGGTGCTCGAGGAACATTGCTTCTAGGGACTCGAATTGGCACTGTGTGCTACTCCTTCCCATTTGTGGAGTACGCATAAGGAAAGCTTTGCTAACTCAAGGAATACAAGCAGATGATGAAGCTGAGATTTGGATACGCTAATACCTAGATGACTGAGAAACACAGTTGGAAGGATAATCCGCGTGAGCATTTGGCGTGGTGGATGAAATATTGGGGAGAAGAGCCTAAGCCAAAATGGGCACATGTCTTTTGTCATACCTTAGACACTATTCCAATGAATTGGTATTTGGAAACATAGCTACACCATGGGAGAATGGGATAACTTATTAAATTTTAGCTTTGAGGATGGATTCGAATGCATTGATGAAGCGCTCTAGGAAATTAAAGTCGTTACCTTTAGAATTCCTAAAGAGCTGGTAGAATGGGTTCAACTAGACTGGAGTACAAAGTTGTGCCATGCGTTGGAATGCTACAATGTGACTACAGAAGAAGAAGAAGATGATCCACAAAAAATCAATATTCCAAAGACTGAAGGACAACACGAGGTTGAAGGACCTAAAGCAGAGAACCCTGATATATCAGAAGCTTTGAAGACCAGGCAAGTAAACATTGGATCCAACACATAACCTAAGTTTGCAAAGGTAAGAGATTATTGGGATGACGATACAGTTGATAAAGTTAAAGAGCTGCTGCGTGAATACCAGGACTTGTTTCCTACTAAGTTCTTGGACCTCAAGGGAATAGTAGGGGATCTAGGAGTGATGAAGATCACTTTAAATCCCGATGTGAAGCTCGTGAAATAGAGACCTTATAGACTGAATCCCAAGTATAAGAAAAAGGTGCGCAAAGAACTAGACAAAATGTTGGAAGTAGGAATTATTGAGCTAGTAGAAGAATCTGATTCGGTGAGCCCTATGGTAGTTCAAGAGAAGAAACAATAGGGTGAAATTAGAATATGCACGTACCCGAGGAAGTTCAATGATGCATGCATTCATGACCCATTCCTAACGCCATTTATGGACGAGCTTTTGGAGAATGTTGGAGGGTAGGAAGATTATTCGTTCACTAATGGGTTCTCAAGGTATCATCAGATTAAGATCACGCCAGAGGATCGTAGTAAGATGACCTTTGTGATGGAGTGAGGATGCTTCTAGTACACAGTGATGCCATTCGGGCCGAAGAATGTGCCCACAATTGTTTCAAGAGTTGTAATTGTAGTGTTCAAATAATTCATCCATAAATTGTTAGAAGTGCATTTTGATGACTAGATTGTGTTTGGATTGGTAAAATGCCATGTTGCAAGTTTGCGCCTCATGTTGGATACTTGTTGTAGATACCAAATTGCTTTAAATTTGAAGAAGTGTATCTTTTGTGTGCCTTATGGGATATTGTTAGGACATGTGGTCTTCAAGCAAGGATTAATGGTAGATCCTATGAAGATAACAGTGATTGTCAATTTAGAGGCTCCGAAGAATGTAAAGAAACAATGCACAACGTTGGGGCACATAGGTTACTATAAAAAGTTTATGAAATATTATGCACAGATAACTGCGCTGATGGAGAAATTACTGAAGAAGGACGTGACCTTTTGTTGGGATGAAGAGTGCCAGTGTAGTCTGGATGTATTAAAGGAAAAGATGGTGATTGTGCCTATTTGGTGTTTCTTGACTGGAAGAAAAAATTTCTTGTGCATGCGGATGCCTCTTATATTACATTGGGTGTGGTATTGACCTAATTGAGCGAAGGTGAGATAGATCAACCTATAGCTTTCGCGAGCAGGAAATTGTCAAAGGTTGAGAATAATTATTCGACTACAGAGCACAAAGGGTTGGTGATGGGCTATGCGCTGAAGAAGTTTCGACATTACCTGTCAGGTGCAAATTTCAAATGTACACAGATCACTCCACTCTTAAGTACTTGGTCAACAAGCTCATGTTGGGGGGGAAGATTTGTAGGTGGTTATTGTTGCTTTAGGAATATGAATTTGAGGTAATTGTGAAACCTAGATGATTGAATGCAGGACCAGATCATCTATCCTAAATTGAGATAGGAGAAGAACCAACTAGTTTGGAAGAAGGGTTGCCAGATGGACAACTCTTTGCTGTATGGTTCGACGGTGATCACTTTGCTGATATAATTCATTTTCTAACTACTGGAACAACCCCGGAAGGATACTCTACTCAATGGAAGGAGTTGGTGGTCCGTTCTCCTAACTTTTCTATGATTGCGGGACACTTATATAAGATGGGTACTAAGAAAATATTGTGCTGATACATTCCAGAGTTTGAACGATCTAGTATCCCCACCAAAGCACATGGAGGAGTGGCGGGAGGAAACTATGCAGGAAGAGCAATTGCGCAAAAGATTTTGCGTGCTGGTTTGTGGTGGCTGACAGCACATAAGAATTCTAAAGCATATTGCATGGCTTGTGATTCTTATCAAAGGATGAGGAAGCCATCATGAAGGGATGAATTTCCCTTGAATCCTCAGATTTCATTTCAGGCGTTTGATAAATGGGCAATTGATTTTGTGGGAGAAATACATCCACCAAGAAAAACGATGGGCCTGATGTACATTATTACTGCAACGAAATATTTGACAAGATGGGCAGAAACACAACCAGTGAAGGATTGTAGCACTGCTACGACCACGAAGTTATTATTTTAGTATGTCTTAACAAGGTTTGGGTGTCCTAAGACACTTATAAGTGACAAAGGTACGCATTTTCTAAATGAAGCTATTGTCGTGATGCTCGAAGAATTTCAGGTTTATCATCAAAAGAGTACGCCCTATCATCCTCAAGAAAATGGTACTTTTGAAGCATTTAATAAAATTATGGAAAACACATTGACCAAGGTTTGCAATGCGTAGAGGAATGATTGGGATGTGTACATACCAATGATCCTATGGCCATACAGGACAACCTGTAAAACGCTGATAGGCCAAATCCTGTTAAGTTTAGTCTATGAGATTGAGGCTATAATATCCATGGAGTATATTGTGTCGAGTTTACGGATTGCAGCATTGACTAATATGGTGGACTACGAGACTATGGAGGAGTGCCTCACGTAGTTGATGGAATTAGAACAGGACATGTTTCTAGCAAGATTTAACCAATATATGAAAAAGGAATGTGAGAACGCTTCACATGATTTACATATTAAGTTGCACACCTTCAAGGTGAATGAATTGGTCCTAATATATGATAGCAAGTTCACGAAGTTCCCTGGAAAGTTTCAAATGCATTGGTTGGGGCCTTATGTGGTTAAGGAAATTATAGGTGGAGGTGCAGTTCAGCTCGTGAAGCTAAATGGGGAAATATTATGGGAAGAGTCAATGGGAGTCGACTGAAGTTATATCAAGGGATGTTGGCCTGCAGTAGAAAAGTTTTCTATTTGAAAAATTATTTGTAAGATCTGTTTTCTGAAACCTATGAACAAAGAAGATTAGGAGGAACTTCTATCAACAAAAGCATTTGCAAATTTACCTAAGTGGAAGCGTGAGCTTATCTTTGAGAAAATGACTGGAACTAATCCCACAGAAGCTACAAGTTTTGAAGCCATTGTCTCTCAAGTCGCCTCCCCTAAAGTCACATCGGTGGAAGCTGTGCCATTTGTGCCTATGGCGCCAAGGTCGCTTAGGCCGAAATCATATGCTACCAAAGAGAAATAGAAGAAACCACAGACTATACTGATGAGGCAGTCATTGAGGAAGAACCTTGCGGAGGTTCAACAAAAAGGAAAAATGGACAAATCCAAGTAGCCACATGAACCATTGGATTTGGACAAAGAAGAGCTTCGCGAAGGGGTTGAAGAGTTAGATGCTAAGGAGGGTGAGCTTATTACTAGGCTCTTGGATTATATCCCTCCACGAAAGGGCAAAGCGAACGTCTTGAAAGATCCTGATTTTGGCAAGTTTATGGTCTCTACACCGCTATTACCAGAGAAATTGCCATTTGAAGGCACGCAGTTAGGGAGCATTCCCACCCTCAAAATGGAGGATTGGGATCTAGATGATCACGAGAAATTCCTGCACATGGCGAAAAACAAATATTTGGAAAATATATACTATGAGGAGACTGGAGTCACGTGATTAGAGACTATGAAGTGGGTTGCAAGGGTTGAAAAAATGGGTTGCTGAATAAGCTATGGGTGCCACACTTTAGATGAACCACTATCAGCACAATGTGCGTATGCCAATTGTTTATGATGGTGCATGATGGGTGTCTCTAGCTGGGAGAGCCCATCCCGCGAAGGAGTTTGGAGGCAAGAGTCAAGGGAAACAAATCGCAGACAAAATGAAGCGCCAGTATGGCTTAGTGAAGAATTTGTGTGGATACTCTATTCGTTCCATCGCTAATAGGGCTGAGTAGTTTGGCGCCCATATTTTGGATTGTAATATTATGAGAAAGTACTGTGCAAATGAGGTGTCGGCGAAAGTCATTTCCTTGACTACGCAATACGCGAAGGGGGTGCATTACAACTGGGCACAATACCTCTACAAAGAGTTCCTGTTGAATTGTCGTGAAGCACAGGACAACAGAAATACATTCCATTATGTTGGGATACTGTTATTGATTTCCCTCTTCGTGTGGAGGCTCCTAGAGGACAATCAGTTCCCTCCACAGGATGAGGATTTACTAGAGGTAGTGAAGTTCGCTTCGTTGTGGGAAATAAAGGACCCATAAAGGTTTATGGAAACAAAGATGTTCTTGTTGTTGGTCATCATGGACTTGTGCACGGTCATCAACCAGAGGCTGAGGTTTTCACCTACTCTATTTGAATAATTGAAGGCCTATGCAGAGTTTAAAGCTAATTTTCACAACATATCCATCTGCGTGAAATGAGATTCTAAGAAATTATGGTACAAGTTGTCGTACCTAGTCACCGATGCATATGTACTGGAAGTGGTGGGAAAATGGCCAAGTGAATGGCGACAACCATCAGATCTCGGCACAGGAACAAGCACAGTTGGGGAAAGTTATTCCGTGCAGACCACATTAATGCAAAAGAAAAAGGAAGCTGAGTAGGATGTCGCTCAAGAAAAGGAAGGGAAGAAAAAGAAATAGGTTGAGCAGGCTGTAGCCTGAGAGAAAGCAACACAAAAAAGAAGGAAGTCGCTGCTAAGGCAACTGTTGACAAAGAGCACACCGCGAAGGAAGCTGCTGACAAGGAGCCCGCTACAAAATAGGCCAAAGTAGAGGTTGAGGAGTTTGCTTTTCAACATAGTGTAGAAAAGGAACGGTCCTAGGAGGAGCTAGGAGGTGGTGACGAGGAGCAGAGTACTCCATTCAAATTGTAGAAGTACACCAGGGAGACCACTTCTGGGTCTAGAAAGAAGCAAAAGTTTGATAAGAAGGCACACGCAGATCTAATGGTCCTCATTGAGGGGGAATTTGATGAGATTGAAGACAAGGTCTGTGACATAACGAAAGAGCTATGGACACAGTTCAAGAAATAGTACATTTAGATACTAGGGATCGTCTAGAAGGATCTGCACGAGTTTCAAATTTAAACAAGTTAAATTCAGGCGAGTATGGGACAAGTGACCGGGATTCAAGGCAACCTATAACAAGCCAGCATGTGAGTATTGGACTCAGACAGGACTATGGACCTTAGAGTTATACCATTATGAGAGGGATCACTATCCATAAACGCGGATGAGGCAAATGCCCAGCTCAGAAAAATTAATAACATGGGTATCAGCTTAGTTGTGCTACCCATTTAGACCCTCCACGCACTTCATTTGGGGGTCTCAAACGAGCTTAGGATCAGGGAGCAGTGTGCACTATCAGTCTTCAGTGAGGTCAAGATGAACAATGAGCAGGTTTTTGTTGAAAAGGCTCAGGTGTTAAAAGAAAACGAAGCACTGACCATGCAAAGCTAGGGCTTGGAGGAAACAATTACACATGCATGCAAGATGCTTCCAGAACTTCACATTCGAGAGGATGTAGAAGAAACAACAAAGATTTGGAAGTTGGCTGCCGTAGTCAGAGAATCGAAGGTTGAGATTGGCCGAGTAACCTTTAAATACCAAATGAATATTGTGGAGTTGTAGTTGAAATTGCAGCCAACCACTCCACCAAAGGTCTGGGAGCAGCGCAGAGCAACCATCAGGGAGATATTGGGAACTTTGGATGCAACACTCACAGGCTACACTTGATATTCAAACATGACATGGAGCTATGGACGAATCTACAGGAGGAACCAAACATACGGAAAATTGACATAGATATCAGGAGACACAACAAAAGTTTGATGAAATCAGTGCGACTACACACACTTTGGCACTAATCCAACGCCTCACTTGATTGCATTAAGGGAAACAAATGAAATCACAAATTGAAGAGCTATAAAGAAACTAGGTCATTTTAAAGGCCATAATACAACCATGGAACAAAGAAGCAAGTTAGCTTACTCTGTAAACCCAAGAAAAGTTAAAGACACTTTAGCAGACACAAAGAATGATGTGTCTGGTGGTGGAAGGCCTGACTATAGAAAACTTGGTAGAGGAAGTGCAACAGGCCATACTACAGGGTTTTTTTGTCATAGCAGCATTGCAGGTCGAGTTCAGTGAGCTTCGCAAGAAGATCAAGGTGCTAACTGAGTGACTCTAGTGCGATTCACCTAATTTGTGTTGGGGGCCTATTGGGATGGGGTCCCTCGGGTCAATTTTGTTGAGTTTTGATTCATTTTTGTAATATCTTTTTGTATTGAAGTTAAAGTCTCTGTGAAATGTTGAAATCCGAGCGCAAAGTTGAGCAGAGTAAAAAGGGATTATGTGCCTTAGGTGGGTAGGTGATAGAGTTGTTTTGAGACCTGCCCGTGGTTTTCGGAGCATGGTATTGTAAAGAAAATGCTATAAGTAGTTGATTCATAGAAAGTCTAGAAGATTTTTTTTGAAAAAGAATCATTTTAAGGGCAAGGTACTAAGGGAGGAAAATTTAGTTTCTTGTACTTAGGAGAAAGGGGAAGGCTCCTATAGCTGAGTGTGCAAAGACCCTTGTAATTCCATAGGCTGAGTGTGCGGGCCCTATAGCTGAGTGCGTAGGGATAAAAAAGTCTGTTTTTGAACATTTATATCTAATAACGACTTTTTTGGGCCGAAATTGATGCATCTATGTCTTATTTAGTTCTGCAAAGTTTATGTATCTTCACTCTGTAATTTATTTTATATGAATGAATGCTTATTTACTACGCGAACCTAGTAGTTCTATAATATTTATGCATGATAAATACAATTAACCACCTTCGCGAATATCTGAAAGTCATTTAGATAGAGTTGTAGTAGTTGTCTATTCAGAAGAGATAAGGTTGCGTGAAGGTAGGTCTAAGCCATAAGAGCGTTAGAGAATTTTGGTTTTAGCATCCCCCAATACTGCTTTGGGTGAGACTGTAGCCTACACTAAGCAGGTTGTTGTGAAAGGGCCAAGAGTTAGAGTTTTGTTTCTTGGCACAGTTAATGTTGAACTTGGGTGAGGCCCCATCAAGCAAACAATATGGTTATCATGGAGAATTTGATATTGATTTCATTTTTTGAAATAAGTATGTGACTAACTGTATATGGTTATTTGTCACTTACATGTTGATTTTATTTTGCCTATATACATCCTTTTATGTTAAGTTATATTTTGAATATTTTGATTACATGCATTAGTCTTGTAGGTTGATTACAAGAAATGATCGATTATGTTTGACTACATGTGGTTATGTGTATTTGTAGTTCGTTAGGCATTGCTTATGCATATATTCGATTGCATGTAGCAATGTGTACAATGTTGTAATGTTTGTTGTCATGCATGAGGTCATACCATGCATTGTTGATATGGCCTTGCATGGATGACTAGATCCTAGTTAGAGTAATTTTATGTGTTGATTAATTTATTTGTCCATTTATATATGTTATTATGGTTATGTTATACATGTATCATGCTGATTTAGTGATCTTGCAGACAAGGTATCCTCCCCAATCTATACTAAGGTAGGTAAATTATTGTGATTTGGTTTATCTGACATATTATGCATTGCAGGAAGAAAGAGATCAAATGGCTAGCAAGGTGGTAGACTACATAGAATTTCCCTATGCATCAAATGAGTAACGTGTTGCGGGTCATACTTTTGATTTAGCCAATACACTGAGGATCTTGAAGGAGGAGATAAGGAGTTGTAAGTTAGACAATGACTGGATCGTACATGCACAAGAGAAGCAAGCAGGGATTAATGCTATACTTCTTAAGAGTTTGTCAGAATTGCAGCAAAAAGGGCTGCTTTGGATTATCCATGGACATGAGGACTGAACTAATGGGGCATATGGAAGTAGATCCCCTGGTAGACACATGTAAGATAGATCTAATACAGTAAGAGATGTTATGTTGTTGGACATTTCGGATAGGAGGGGCGATGAGTACAAGTACTATTCTAGTTCTGGTTCTGATAGACATCATGATCGTCATAGCTATCATCCTTACATGAAGAATGATAGGGGGTACATGCTAGATGAATTAAAGAAAGAAAAACCACCTACTTTTGATGGAGGTGTGAAGAAGTTGGAATATGTAGAGGCTTGGATACTTGGCATGAACAAATTATTTGAGTTGCATGAGTACACAAACAACATGAAGGCTCAGATAGCTATCTTTAGCTTGAAAGGTAAAGCATACATTTTGTGGGAAGATGTTAAGCGGGTTAGAGACATTAGGACCCGATAACTTGAGTTGGTGGGAATTCAAGAGGCTTTCCAGGAAGAAGTACTTGTCAGAAATATACTACGACAACAAAGCTAAAGATTTTTATGAGTTAAAGATGGGGTCAGTGACAAATGAAGAGTATACGACCAAGTTTCTTGAGATTTTGAGGTACGTACCATATCTTACTAATGAGAAGGCTAAATTTCAGAGATTCGTTAGAGATTGGATTGAGTATGATGAGCCTCAGTCACTTGAGGAAGTCATTGGGAAACTGAAGCATTTCTATGAGAAATTGAAGCGCAAGAATTATCTCAGCATGAATGGAAAGGAAAAGACAAAAGTAGAGGTACATGGTAGCCTAAGACAATAAGGCCTCAACATGCAGATGGGAAGGAAAATGTGGCACCAGAAAATAGATTTAATGCAACTAGATAAGGACATGGGCCACAACAGTAGCAACACCATAGATGTGAGGGCATTGGTCAGTTGGAGTGTTGGACATGTGGTTAATAACACCTTAGAAGATATTTTTTGCAGCATCAGGGTGGAAGCCCTAAGATATATAGTGTAGAGGAGGCTCAAAATATCGGGATGTTGGCCAAAGTATTCCACGTATCTATACAGCAGTGGAAAATAGTCAAGCAGAACACCATGAATCTACCATTGAGATGGATGTTAAGCTTTGTGATAAAGTTATTTCTATTTTGACTGACACTAGATCTAATTATAGCTATGTTAGTCCTAGCTTGGTGGATAACTGTGGGTTGAATAAGGATTTGCATGCAGAGTCTTCGTTAGTGAAGTTGGCTACAGGTACGAAGAAGCGAGTTCATCATTGGGTAAGAGCTTGCGCATTTGATTTGAATGGTATGCCTACAATGACGCATTTGAATGTATTGTTGTTGGATTCATACAATATGTTCTTAGGCATGGATTGGTTGTATCTTCATAGAACCAAGGTTGACTGTTATGACAAAGCTATTGAGTGTGTTGATGACAATGGGGAACAAATAGCCTTGCAAGGTAAGAAGAAGACCACATCAGTTAGGATGGTGACAACTATTGAGCTAGTGCCAACGGAAGCTCCAACATCTAAAGAACCTTACATGATGAGAACACTAGAGTTGGTTAAGTTAAAATTGCAGATGAATGAAATGTTGGACAAGGGATACATTAGGCCAAGTGTATCGCCTTAGGGTGCACTGGTCTTGTTTGTGAGGAAAGAAGATGGTACCCTTAGATTATGAATTGATTATAGGCAGTTGAACAAAGTGACCATCAAGAATAGATATCCTTTGCCAAGGATTGATGACTTGTTCGATCAGCTTAAGGGAGCAGTAGTGTTCTCAAAGATTGACTTGAGATTTGGATACCATCAGGTATGCATCAAAGATGAGGGCATTTACAAGACTGCGTTCATGACTAGGTAGAGGCATTATGAGTTTTTTGTTGTTCCATTTGGATTAACTAATGCTCCAACTACATTCATGTGTTTGATGAATAGTATGTTACGCCCATATTTGGATAAGTTTGTTATTATGTTCATTGATGACATGCTTTTATATTCTAAAAATGAGGAAAAGCATGTCGAACACTTAGCAATAGTATTGAGGTTGTTGAGAGAGAATCAATTGTATGCTAAGCTCAACAAATGTAGATTCTTTCAAACTAAGGTACACTACTTGGGACATGGTGTCTCCAAGGAGGGAATTGCAGTAGATCGAGAGATGATATGGGCCATTGTGGAGTGGGTAGCTCGTAAGAGTGTGGATGAGGTGAGATCTTTCACGGGTTTGGTAGGCTATTATAGGAGGTTCATTAGGAACTTCTCACATATTTCTTATCCTATCACATCATTGCTGAGGAAAGGTAAGAAGTTCGAATGGAACGAAGAGTGTGAGGATATATTTGAGCAGCTTAAATAGTTGTTGACACATGCAATAGTGCTACAGATTGCAGATCCAGACAAAGAGTTCATAGTATGTATAGATGCTTTCAAGAGAGGGCTTCGTGGATTCCTTATGCAAGATGAATAGGTGGTATGTTATGAGTCTCGGAAACTGAACAAGCATGAGTATAACTATCCGATGCATGATATTGACTTAGCAATGATTATACATGCACTGAAGATGTGGATGCATTGTCTTCTTGGCAGGTGCTTTGTGCTTATTAGTGTTCACATTGGGTTGAGGTATTTGTTTTTTTGGCGAAATTTGAATGTCAAGCAGGCTAGATGGTTGGTCATGATCAATGAGTTTGAATTTGAGATCAGTCACATCAAGGGTAAAGAGAACATGGTGGTAGATGCTCTTAGCAGATGGGTACAGATACATCACTTGGAAGCTATGAGCTACTATGGGATGGACTTACAAGATAGGATCTTGCATGCATGACAATAGGATGCCAGGTATATGGAGATTGTGCACAAGTTGCAGTGGGGTGATAGTACAGGTACATGTAGTGGTACCCGTTCAGGTAGATGTAGTGGTATAGGTACAGGTGGATGTATAGGTACAGGAACAGGTACAGGTACTAGTGCAGGTGTAGGTGCATAGGGCATGGAATATTGTCTTACACCAGAGCGATTGGTCGGGTTTCAAGATAGGATATATGTACCAGATAATAGTGAACTCAAGAAGGTGATCTTGAGGGAATTTCATGTGAAACCTTATTCGAGTCACCCAGGTTATCAAAAGACACTCACAGTGTTGAAGAGATATGTTATGAAACTAGCTCACAAAAAGATAGAAAAGATAGATCAATGCCTTAGAATTCAGCCT
>APFE031605325.1:64439-97781 GCA_000404065.3 Pinus taeda | reverse complement strand
GCACATGCAGTGGGAGTATTGAGCAGGTTTATGTCAAAACCAGGGAAGGAGCACTGGACAGCAGTGAAGCGTGTTTTTAGGTATTTGCGTGGCACTAATGATTATGGTTTGTGCTACCAAGGAAGACCAGGATTGGACAGAGTGTTGGATATCCGTGCCTTTGTTGATGCAGACTGGGCTGGAGATCTGGATCAGAGAAGATCTACAAGTGGGTATGTGTTTAACCTATTTGGAGGTGCAGTCAGTTGGATGAGTAAGAAACAATCTGTAGTGGCCCTATCAACTACAGAGGCAGAATACATGGCAGCCACTCATGCAAGCAAGGAAGCAGTTTGGTTGCAGAGATTGTGTTCAAGTATGGGGTTAGTACAGGGAGCTATAAGGATAGACTGTGACAGCCAAAGTGCAATTTTCTTGGCAAAGAACCCTGCTTATCATTCAAAGACAAAGCACATTGATGTTCAGTATCACTTTGTGAGGGATATGATAGAAGACAAAAAAGGTGTTGCTAGTAAAGGTGGACACTTTGAAGAATACTGCAGATGCATTGACAAAATCTGTTAGCTCTGAGAAGTTCTCTTGGTGTAGAGAAACAATGGGTGTTTCAGGGCTGGAAAAATGACTAAGCTCTCCTGTGGCCCCCTGTGGAAAGAAAACAACAAATGGGAGATTGTTGGGTTGTGTTATATTCTTTCCACATAGTTAACAGGGGGTTTGAGGGGTACCTGTAACCCCAATTTATGGGGTCCGGGGCAGTGCCCTGGAAAATTTTGGTTTTGGACCCTATGTTAGGTTGGGCGGACCCACCTATGGTTTTGTGCATGATTTTCGCACATGTTTTTTGGACGCGATGATTTTTTGGTCCATGGTATTGGACGCGATGGTTTTCGGTCCATGGTATTGGATGCTCGGCATGTATAAATATGTATTGTAACATTGAAAGGAATATAATGAAAAATCAAGCTGGTAGTCTCGGTTTTGAGATCCAGTGGGAAATCTCTGTGTATATGTGTTTTATGTGTTATGCTCTCGCATTTTTATTTTTCCTGTGATTTAGAATTCGTATGCAGGTAATTTTTGTACAGGGTTAAAACCTACAACTCTAGCTCTTACCCCCCTCAGAGTTTTTACCCAGGGTATTGTTAACCTGACATCCCCCGTATCACCTAGGTCTAACCCAGACTTTACCGGTGATCATCGAGGGGTACACATGCCTTACCAGGTTTTACAGTAGTATGCCCATTTACATGCATTGTGCAATAATTTTGACTTTATTAATTTTTTTTTTGGGTTTATTGCTGCTGCGATTATGATCCATCCTCTCTCAATTTGATTTGCTCAAAAACTTCTATCAAACCATTCCATCTGCAAGCCTGACGAGAACCTTGTAGATTCCAACACCGGTAAATATCGCAAATGCATTGCGATCCTTGGCAGTTACGACACTATCTTCCGCACATTCTCCTAGAGGTTCTTCCACGTACGATTGTTCCACCATTATTTTCAGACCCAGATCTGTAAAAAGGATGCATTGGTCTCATCAAGCACTATAAACCCCTGGCATTAAAGAATCCCTTTGAAGCCAATATTTGGCTCTGATACCAGTTGTTAAGAAATTTACTGCATAACATAAATAATTACCGAGAGGAATATATATAAAAATAACCAACAACGACCATAAACACATAAACACAAATGTTTATCTGGGAAAACCCCAAATATGGGGAAAAACCCAACCTAATAAGATCTTATTAGCATTGGCCAAAACCTTGGCCAATCCGACCAAGTGAGCCTTCACCACTCACCTCCAGGTCTTGCATTACAATGAAGTCCTTCCAGCTTTTTATAAGATCCATTACATATAATACCACGGGAAAAATACTATGGGTGCACAATACCATGTGCCCCAAAACCATCACTGTTTAACCTGGTCAACTTTGACTCTATCCTGAGTCAAGTTTACCTAACATATATTGTTCTTTTATCCTTAGTGGACTCTTTCACATATGAGGAGTCCCTTATCTCTTACCCACCCAATCTCTTTCTTGATATATAGTTGTAGGTCTAATATCACAACAGTGCAGACCTATTTCTTCGCACGTGTGAGGGGATGGCTTAGGTGAATGTCTTGTTTCTTCTTTGCTTGAGTGAGAGGCCTTATAGGCCTATTTATAAAGCCCAAACAACGATATATATATGACTGTAGTAGAGGGGTACTATGAAAGCAGAGAGACCCTCTATATCTTCACACGTGTGACTGTAGTTGACCTTAGACTAGTCCACTAACGCTCTGTATATCTTCTTCTTTCTTCGCTGCACTAGAGGCTCCTTCCTTCACTTCTTTTTCACCCTTAACTCATCCTTCTATCTTGTTGATTTCAGATGTGATGATACTTTTCATTGGAGGAGTGGACAACCTCTATATATAGAGGTATGTTCCTCCTTTAGGCTGACTTGAGGCCAACTTGTAGACTTGAGGCCAACATATCATTTATACTTCGGATTGCTTCTTTTAGTGATGTCGTTGCTTGGAGGAGACTAGTGACTTTGCTTGGAGGAATATCTTTGACTCTAATACATATATATACATGGTGTAACATGCCCTTAAGGGTCTTCATCATTTCTTTGACTCTTTGACTTCCCTATAGCACTTTAACATGTGCTAGACCTATTCAATGAGCAAGAAATTCATTGATATAAATAACAAAATAATATTTATCTTCTTTTATAAATACAAATATCAAATTATATTTATGAGGACTGAACCTAGTTACACTTTCTTCAACAATTTGGAGCTAGAATCAATGTTGTCCCCTACCAATCTCTTAGTGCCCATAACTAATGGGAGCACCGTGTTGTTTTGGTTATATCCACACTTGCATTATACAAAAAAAACATGGATCATTTTTGTATAATGGCTTGGATTCATATAGATGCACATGACTATATATGTTTTAATCAACATTCAAATGCTTTATGTATTTTTGGTCAATCGGTTTGGTCCCACTACACAACCATGTGGGTTACCTAGAGGAGAAAATTTGTCTCCTATTGTTTCAACCAATGTTTTAAAACTCTAACTCCGACTTGGCCGAGGGTCAACTCCAACTCCGACTCGGTATCGACTTGGCCAACTCAATTTCAATGACTCGAGCGTTGTAACAAATACATTAAATATTATGTTTTTTATAAAAAGACATAATTTTAAAGATTTTCATTCATGTTTCCAAACACACAACATTAGAATATAGATAGAATACAACATATGATCAAAGTAAGCTCATGTATATATCCATTATATCAAAATGGCACCTAGTGCACTGTCCAATACATACATGATGATGATATAGAGATCAAAACAAGAACACATAACCAAGGAGGCTAGAAATGGCCTCTACAACAAAAGTAAGTTGTGACCAATAATACTTAGTACTGGCTACTGCTAGAGGAGCCAAGGTCATCTAGATCAACCTCTGGACCAAAGAGAACAAGAGATATTTTAGCATTGGTTTGAATCTCAAGAGGTTGAGCTTAAGCTTTGAAGGAGGCTTGAATCTTAAGGAGCAGTTTTATAAACTTAAGCACCCAGGTCGAATTGTTTTCTGAGATATAGGCATCACTTTTCTCACCCAACAGTCAACCAACAAGAGGATAAGAATCTCAGGCCTTAGCAGCACAATTCTTGGGCCAGTCTGATCATGCTACAACGTGATTTTTAGGAGGCTTCAATGAGTTGTCTAGGGTAGATAAGCCTTCTACAAGAGCTCTAATTCTAGCAGAGAAATATATGTCAGAGTTCTGATGTGTTGATTATTCCTTGCATTAAATTTCCTGTACACTGTAAGCTAAAATGAGGTCGTATTTTTCACTAGATGAGAGAGACTGTGTGAAGAGGCCGAGTAGGCTTAGACTTGGCCAAGCTGGCTGGGTTATTACCAAGCCGGTTGAGCTATTAGATAACTCAGTCGGCTCGATACTAACTTGGCCGGCCGAACTGGTTCACTGGCTGAGTCGACCCGGTGAGGCCTTAACTCAGACCAACTCGGCTAAGTTGATTCCAAGCCGGCTGAATCTTAAAACACCGGTTTCAACTTGCTAGCCAACAAGCCCATGATGATCCATAGATAGCTAGCCCCAAAGGCCTCTCTTCCATGCTCCATTTAGTGCTTTATTTCAACTAGCATTAGCATTCAATGAAGGTCAATCATCTATTATAAGGTGCATTACCTATTTGTGTATTCAAGTGCTTACATTTAATGTTTATGTTGGAAATACTGAGAGGGGGGTGAATCAATATTTCTTAGCAATTACTAACTTATTAATATTTTCAAAGCATTAGCTAATATTCAGCAATATTCAAAAACCATAAATAAACAGTAGATAGTGAACACAAATATTTTTAGGTGGAAAACAATCTCTGAAACAAAAACCAACGAACACTTTTCTAATAAGTTCTTTAAATCTTCATCTCCAACTGAAAAGAAAGCTACAACTCCCTAGAACTCTAGAAAAACATTCTTCTTGAGCACCCACTGTAAGGACATCCCAACGCCTTGGGTTTTGTCAGCGATCAATTGAAAGGATGCTCCAACACCTTAGCAAGCACCAACTTTCCCTAGCACCATCCTACCACCCTGAAAATGACAAAAATTAAATACAATAGTGTGGACTCATGTACCAATGACAATCGTCCACTTTACAATGATATTCAATGATTTTTCTTCAACAAACTAACAACCCTAAGACCTAAGCCCTTGTCCCAACAAACCCTAGGACCAAAACCCTTGTCCCACTACAAACCAATACCTTGTACCAAAACAAAATGACTTCTTCAATTTTTGTACAATAGTACAACCCCTTTACAAAATTTACAAGACTTTTCGACAACATATATTGAGTTGTGTTATTGTATAAAATGATGTTGATGAGGAAACTTGTTGTAGTGAATGATCAATGATGAAAGACCTTTCAGCCAATGCATGTTGAAGTGATGATGAAATGCTCTGCCTACTCTGCCCTTGTTGATAAGCAGTTTGTATGCAAGGTCTTGCTGCAAGAAATAATGAGATACATTGTTGCTCAAGATCTTTACTATTGTGTGCTTGGAGAACCTTTATTCACTGTTGTTAGACCTCAATAATGTGTAATAGTATCATTTGCATAGGTCAACTTAGATCATTGTGGACTGTCATACCTCTTCATTTCTTCGCTGCACAAAACTCAAATAGGGGTCACACAACAGATATTCTAGGGTGGCGACTAGAATTTGTTTTTTAAAGACCTTGAATGTGCATGTAAAGTTGGCTTCACTTGTTAGATGTGTATACATATAGAGACCTCATTCTACACAATCTTCAACCACTGCAATCAATCCTTTTGTTGTTTTTTCATAAGGTCACGCAACCATTATAGCATCGAGTTGCTTTAGTGAAAAGATGCTCATAACTTCAAGATGAATTATATACAAAAGGATGAGTAAATTTTGATAATCCTTTGTTTTCCTGGCTTCTATGCCCTAGATTAGGGCCAAATTGGAGGTCTTCTTTCCAATCAAAACAAGTCCCATTTCCTAAACAAAAGAGATAAACAAACCCTAAACCAAAACTGATGCATGCTCCTTCAATCATCACCTTGATCTAGATCACCCTTTGTTGGTCTACAATTCCTAAGAATTTTAACCTTCAGAATTGGAGTGGATGATCATGTTCGAGCTATGTTATTGAAGAGCCATCTTCCACCTTCAATAAAAGCTTACCCAAACATATCCAAAAACCCAAAAAAATATACAATAAACTAACCTGAAACATAGTGACTTCTCTTGTTCAAATGATTTTCTCCACCACAGGTGAAAAGTTTAGGTAGTAACCATAGGTCTATGTAACAGGGCCGAAATTATTCATCAAAAATTTCATTGTTCATTATGTCATTCATAACACCTTTTCTACTCTCTTAGTAAGGTAACTTGCAACAAAGAAAGAACCTCCAAACAAAAGGCAAACCCTAACCCTCACCATGATGCTTGCATTATCTCCTCAAGGGTGGCCAAACATTTAGAGCTTTTCTTCACAAGATCATACATTAAAGTGCATGCCTAAGAAGAGAGCTATAAATGTATTTTTATAGACCTAGGAGGGCTTTTAATGGATGATCGTTGCAGTACTTTGGCAAGAAAACGGGGTTCACAACAATGGAGGAGGAATCTTTTTTTAAAATAATATTAAATGACTACCTTAACCCTCAATCAATAAGGTTGTTGCCCTTTTGATGGATGAAGTTTGGGTTTCCTCCTTTGTAATTGGTGAATGACACTTCTTATGGGTGGAAAATATTTTGATACCCTATATTAAGATAATTTCTCCACTGAACCTAACAAATAACCCTTATCTTAGATATTTAATGACCATCAACCAATGAATGTGTGCCATGTCACCACCCCTTGGGGTTTTAGCCCACTAATTGGGGTCTCCAACTTCAACCATGAATACTCAAACCATGAAGAACTATGTGGTGTGCGACATACCACCGACAACATCTCGATGAGGAGAATCTGTCTAGAGTGGTATGGATGCGAGAAACAATGAGTTGCCATGTCATATTGGTCAACAAAAGTGGGGCATCTCCTGGTGCTGCTTGGGTTAACATCAATGACAACCACCTATCAACAATATCCACTTTGGCATTGATGACAACACATGTACTCCCCCTGCAATCACAACTCCCCTTGACATCATGATTCTAACCTTCCTAACGCTTTCTCTCCCCCTTTGACATCAATGGTGAAGGGTGACTCCCCTTGACAATTTGCCTCTTCCTGTGAACCTGTAACCTGCCTCTACTCCCCTTATCTACTTGGCTTGATAAGAGAAAAGTCTAATGTGAACTTGGAAGAATCCCAAGTTTTTGGTGAAGATACTTGAAAGTCTCAATCAATGACAACCACCTATCAACAATCTCCCCTTTGGCATTGATGGAAACACATGTACTCCCCCTGCAATCACGGATCCCCCTGGCATCATGCTTCTAACCTTCCTAATGCTTTCTCTCCCCCTTTGACATTAATGGCGAAGGGTGACTCCCCTTGACAATCTGCCTCTTCCTGTGACCCTGTAACCTGCCTCTACTCCGCCTGTCTACTTGGCTTGATAAGAGAAAAGTCAAATGTGAACTTGGAAGAATCCCAAGTTTTTGGCGAAGATACTTGAAAGTCTCATGTGGTAAAGTTTTGGTAAAGATATCAACAATTTGTTCTTTTGTCCCAAAATACTCAACTTTGATGTTATTTTCTACAACTTGTTCTCTAACAAAATGGTACTTGATTTGAATGTGTTTTGTTTTTTAGTGCATAACAAGATTCTTGGAGATACTTATGGCATTGGTGTTATCATAGAACATCAGAATGGGCTCATTAAACTTCAATTGAAGAACTTGCAAGGTTTGTTTCATCTAGAGGACTTGCGTACAACAAGTTGTTGTTGCTATATATTCTTCTTTCGTTGTGGGCAGAGATACAGAGTATAAAGAGAGGTCAAGAGAATAAGTAAGTTCACCCGAATCTTAACAAGTTGTAGCATGAAGATCATTGGTAGCAGTCGCATATGTGCACACTGAATCAACACTAAAAAATTGAAGCACTGAATCAACCTTGGCTCACCAAGTTCTACTCTTACTCTTTAAGTCTCTCTCTCACAATCTTCTTCAACTCTCTCCAACTCTCTCTCAAGTTCAAATTCTTCTTTCACGATGCACAAGTAGTGAGGGGAGAAAGAATGAGGCACATATATATGGGAGGAGCAACAAATCCATACCATAAAGGAGTAACTCGCATACCAAGATAGAGAGTAACATATGCCAATTTAGGAAGAGTAATGTTAGCCATTGTGGAGAAAAGCAACACATCCTTCAATGGAGGAATATCGCATGCCTCGAGGAGTGTAACTCATGCCCATTCAGGAAATGTAACTCATGCCATTAAGGAGGTACACATGCCTTTGTAACTTATGCTTTTAAGAGAGAGTGTAACATATGCATTAAAGAGTGTGTAAGAGAAATCTTTCATGACATTCTTTAATGACAATGTAAGGGAGTGTAAGAGGAATCTTTTATGACGAGATTTTATTGTGTAAGAGTGTAAGAGCATTAATGAGCGTGTAGGAGTAATATGTCATGCCAATAATGAGTGTAAGAAAACATTATTGAGAGTCGTGATTGAGTGACTTGAATTTCTTTTCAATAATAATATAATAGTATCATAATAATAATAATAATAATAATAATAATAGTCTAATACTAATGATAATATTGATCATTAAGTTGAAATTGAACTATTAGGATTGATTTTTGATAAGAAGTGATTTTTAATCAACAATATTGACTTACCAATTGATGCAAGGCGATTTACTATCTTGAGACTTTCTAATTTTAGACTTTCTATTTTTAGAAACTCATCCCAGAGCTGCCAATTTTCAACAAATCCTTGTTTCTGCAAGTATTTGTCGAGACAAGCATACCAAGCCCTATGAGCCTATCTGAGGCCATACAATGCCTTCTTTAACCTGCAAACATAATCTTTCTTGACAATGAGAAAAAATCCCTCAGGTTGTGCTATGCATACCTCTTCTTCTAATTCTTCGTTCACAAAGGCTAATTTTTACTTCCATCATATATACTTTGATCTTCCTCGAACATGCATAAGCTAAAAAAATTTTGATGGCTTCCATTTTGGCAATGAAAGCAAATATCTCTTTGAAATCTATTCCTTCAACCTGTGCATACCCTTTGTAGACCAATCTTGCTTTGTTCTTGGTAACTTGTCCATCCTCATTCAGCTTGTTCCCGAAAACCCGTTTTGTGCCAATGACATTTTTATCATTTTGTTGTGGAACCAATTCCCAAGTATCATTCTTCTCAAATTGATCCAACTCTTTGTTCATAGCAGCTACCCAATGCTCATCATGACTAGCTTCTTCAAAACTACTAGGCTCAAATGTGACCAGGAGTGCTATATGTGCTTGCTCTGGCCTAGGTATCTATCGACTTATTCTGGTTCCTTTACCTTCATTTATAGATTTGATCTGAAGGATGATTCTTTTGATACCATTCTTTAGGATTTTTTGAAGATACTTATTTATCATTTCTTGCTTCTTCTTGGTTATCATTATTTTCCTCATTCGATTGTACTTGCTTCGCAACTTCCTCTTTAACCTTTTTGGTTTTATCTCTCGTATCTTCAATTTTCTTGAAGAAGGGTTTCCTTGTTCAATCTTTGGGTCATGAACTTCATCAAATGCTACATTGATGCTTTCAACTATCCAATTAAGTCTATGAATATAACATTTGTATGCTTTCCTTTTGTGAGAATAACTAACAAAGATGCCTTCATCTACTCAAGAGTCAAATTTTCCTGTCTTCTGGTCTTCCCTTTTGATGTAGCATTTGCATCCAAAAGCTCAAAAATGTTTGACATTTGTTGGTCTTCCTGTCCAAATTTCATATGGGGTCTTATCACAATTGCTCCTAAGTAATCCTCTCTTCAAAATGTACACAATTGTATCAACTGACTGAACCCAAATTTTCTTATCCAATTTTGAATCATTGAGCATTATCCTGGCCATTTCTTCTATAGTTTTGTTATTCCTTTCAACAAATCCAGTTTGTCGTGGTGTCCTAGTTATTGAGAGTTGCTTTTTTATGCCACATTCTTCACAGAAATGTTGAAATGCTTTGGATGTGAATTCTCCATCGTTATTTGATCTTCATATCAATTTCATTTTCAACCATTTCCTTGAAGATTCTAAAACATTCAAATGCTTCGGACTTTTTCTTCAAAAAGATAATTGTTATCATCCTGATATCATCATCAATCATTAACATGAAATACAACTCACCATTCAGTCCTTTCTCTGCATTAGTCCACACAAATTAAAATGTATCAATTCCAATGGTTTTGATGTGAAATGTTCTTTCGTCTTAAATTCAACTATTGCTTGTTTTCCATGCTTGTAATGTTTACATATAACATTGGTTGGTTTCAAAATCAGTGGCATTTGTCTATGCCAATGCCAACTATCATCTTCTTTTGTCAAGAAACAACCTTTAACCATGTCATCCAAAGTGTGTATGACGTTTGGAGTCCTAGTTGCAATAGCCACTAGTTGGTCAGATTCCTCTCTTCTTATTTCACATTTATTTGAGTTAAAAAGCATCATATATCCTTGATCACACATTTGACTTACGCTTAGCAGACTGTGATTCATATTTTCAATTAGAAGCAGCCCATGTGCTATATCATCCTCCCTTCCAAGCTTGATTTTGCTTGTTCTAATAACATTTGTAGATCCGTCATTTCCAAAAGGTAGTGTTCCATCCTCTCCTTCTTTTAGAGATATGAATTGATTCCTATCTTTGGTCATATGTGTTGAACATCCATTGTCAACATATCATACATTCTTTTCGCTTTGGTTCCTCCTTATTTCAAATTTCTTTGAGTAAAAAAAAATCGTATGTCCTTGATCACACATTTGATTTACGCTCAGCAAACTATGATTCATATTTTCAATGAGAAGCACAACCTCTACTATAGCATCCTCCCTTCCAAGCTTGATTGTGCTTGTTCCAATAACATTTGCAGATCCATCATTTCCAAAGACATTGTTCTATCCTTTCCTTCTTTTAGAGAAATGAATTTATTTTTGTCTCTGGTCATATGCATTGAACATCCACTATCAACATATCATACATTATTTTCTCTTTGAACCTTTAGGACAAGAGCGCATCTTTCAATTTTCTTCTTCCAAACCTGATCATTTTGATTTTTCTATGATTCCCTTAGTGGAATGATTAACCTGCAATATTTTGCCAAATGTCCAAAGTTGTTGCATTTTTGGATTTTACCTCATTACTTAAGTAATCAAACCGATTGTAATTTTGCTTGCAATTCTCCTGCAAAATTCTGGGATACCCATTCCTAAAGGACCTTCCAAAGTTGCTTTTGTTCCAACTATAAGCTTGACAATTTACAGCTTTATGTCCAAACTTTCCACATGAATAACAAAAACCATGAAAGATGGGTTGATACCTAAGAGGAGGAGGCCTTCTTCGTGGAACTGTTCTCCAAGAACTTTCTTGTAGATTTTGTATCCCTTGAACCTTTTGTTCTGCTAGGAAGCTTCCTTCCTTCTTGATAGATCCTTTAACCGTTTTTGCATAGGTTTTTTGTCCATCTCCTTTTTCTTTCATGGAAGAACTTGAACCTTTTACAAATTTTTTCTTGTAGACCAATCATGTCTTGTCACTGTGGGCCTTTGGCTACTAATGAGCTCATTAATTCTTTGGAGTTATTTGCAAAATTTCGCTGAACATTTCTTCTATACTCTGTTTCCTTTCATAGATAGACTATTTTTAATTCTAACTCTTCCCTAGCCTTGGTGTTTTCTTCAAGTTATTTACTAAGGGAGTCTTCAATTTTTCTAGATTCTTCTAATTGCACCTTAAGGCCGATAATGGCTTCCTTTTATTCTTCATTCTTCTCATAGATCCTCCTAGCATGATCGTTTGATGTCTTCAATTCATCTTCAAGATTTTTGACATTTCCTTTTTCAGCATTAAGTTCCTTTACCATTCTTTTCATCTCATTTTGAAATTCGATTGCAGCCATTTCTTCCTTATCTTCTTTTTCTTCTTCAGGTGCTTCCTTCCTATTCTCCCTAGCCATGAATAGAACTCTTACCGTGTCATTTTCTTCATCATTGTCACTTCCTTATTTAGATGAGGTGTTGTCTTCTTTAGAGAAAAAACAAATCTTAAAGCCTTTCTTCTTACATTGCTTGTTGAATATTGTTTGATCCTTCTTCCCTTTATGAGGACATTTAGCTACAAAGTGACCAATTTCACTGCAATTGAAACACAAATGGAAGTTTATCTTTGATCTATTTGAGTATTCTTCTTCTTCTTTGCAAAAACTGGAGCTTGGTATTGATTCACGTTTGTTTTTCCCGATCTTCTTGGATGTTGTGAATATTGATTTTTAGCTGGATGGACCATCTTGTTCTTTCCTCATTTCATATGTTGTAAGTATTCCAAGTAGTTGGTCCATGGTGAGATTTTCCAAATCATCTCTCTCTTCTAATTCATAGAATTTAGCATGAAATCTATCTAGAAGAGACCTTCGAACCTTCCGAACAACAACATTGTTTGGAATTGGTTCTCCCAATGCTTATATAACATTCAATATTTCATCAACACGAAGGAAGAAGGGTAAAATGTTCTCTTCTTCATTCATTCTTAGCTGCTCAAATTGTCCTCTTTGAGTTTGGAGCTTGGCCTCCTTTACCTTCTTGTCTCCTTCATATGTATTTTAAAGCTTGTCCCAAATTTCTTTTGTTGATTTGTGGTGCATTATTTTCACATATATGGGATTTGTCACGCTAGTCGAGAGAGCATTTTTAGCTTTAGCATTACTTTTGTAAAGCCTCTATCCATTAGTATCTGAGGGATGAGTTGACATCTCCTTGTATCAGTCAACACAACATTCCAAACATCAAACCCTTGTTCTTGAAGATATGACTTCATTTTCCAACCCAAAATGCATAGTTGTTTCCACTTAATATAGGAAATTCGGGTTTATTCCACTTCACGATCTCCTTCCAGTTGTTAGACTGTTATTGAAGGAACCAGCTCTGATGTCAATTGTTGGAAATACTGAGAGGGGGGTGAATCAATATTTCTTAGCCATCAGTAACTTATTAATATTTTTAGAGCATTAGTTAATCTTCAGCAGTATTCAAAAGCCATAAATAAACAATAGATAGTGAACACAAATATTTTTCGGTGGAAAACCCCCTAAGGGTCAAAAACCACTAAACGTTTTCTAATAAGTTCTTAAAATCTTCAACTCCAACTGAAAAGAAAGCTACAACTTCCTAGAACTCTAGAAAAGCATTCTTCTCTAGCATCCACTGGAAGGACACCCCAATGCCCTGGGTTTTATTAGCAGTCAGTTGAAAGGATGCTCCAACACACTAGCAAGCACCAACTTTCCCTAGCACCACCCTACCACCCTGAAGTGCTTTCAGGCTCCAACTTGAAGGTGACTTCATCCACCTCCCTAACACCACCCTAACACCACCCTACCACCCTGAAAATGACAAAAATTAAATAAAATAGTGTGGACTTGTGTACCAAGGACAATGGTGCACTTTACAATGATATTCAGTGATTTTTCTTCAATTGAATAACAACCCTAGGACCTAAACCCTTGTCCTGACAAACCCTAGGACCAAAACCCTTGTCCCACTACAAAGCAATCCCTTATTCCAAAATAAAATGACTTCTTCAATTTTTGTACAATAATACCAACCCTTTACAAAATTTACAAGACTTTTGGACAACATATAATCAATTGAACAATTATACAAAATGCCTTAGATGTTGATGATGAAACATTTAGTGAATGATCAATGATGAAGGACATTTTTTCCTTGGAAGTGATGATGAAATGTTATGCTTGCTCTTCCCTTGTTGATAAGCAGTTTGTATCTAAGGTCCTGCTGTAAGAAATAATGAGATATATTGTTGCTCAAGATCTTTATTGGTGTGCGTGCTTGGAGAACCTTTCACTACTATTAGACCACAATAACGTGTAACTATATCATTTTCATAGGTCAACTTAGATCATTGTGGACTACCGTAGCTCTCCAATTCTTCGTTGCATAAACTTCAAGTCTGTGACATGTTACCCACCACTTCGTGGGTGATATCTCTAAGAGAAATTGTTCTAAATGATGAGCCTCAGCCGGTAGCCAATTGCCCATTGATGACTCCTACTAGCTCATTGTGCCATTTCTCTGCCACATAAGGCAGCCATATGGTCCCTCACCCACCTATATTGATCGTATGTTTGAAGGTGGGCCTCCCGAATCTAAAGGTATGTCTTTTCATTTGGTAGTTGAGTATTGGGTTTACTTATCATGGATACTTTTGGGTGTGGATTGATGGGGGGATTTGGCAGAAAGAGTGGGCTTAGTTTGTGCTCTTTTCCCCTTGATCTCTTTTGGTTGTCACCCTTGTATCTTAGTCCCATGGGATCTCCTTTATTGACTATTTGGTTCCAAGGTGGTACTACTTGGGAAACCCTGACTTTGGGTGCATTCTCCCGCTCCTTTATCTACACATATTACTCCCTTTCCACTCATTATACCCCCATTCATTTTTTCTCCCACCTGGGTCCACATAAGGCTAGCCTCCCTATCTCCTTACCCCCACCTTGGGTCAGGCCTATGATGATGCCCCGGAGGTTGAAGCAATTAAAAGAAAAAGTGAAAAGCATAAATGGTCACACTTAACAAGAAATTGTACCAAAAAATGCAAAAGATGGTTGAGACAAAAATAATTAGCATGTGGGCAAAAGCTGACACATGAGCTCTACCCCATCCATTTCCATCACCTTGGTTCCATAAGCCCTAGATGAGCCTCCTCTATCATTTAGGAACCCATGATTGTCCCAACCCCTGAAGGGTAATGAACTGCCCTACCTCAAAAGGGGTAATCACTACTATATTATACATATCATGCTCTCATCCTTTGAGACCCAAGCAGTTAATTAAAGAAAATTCATAAAAGGAAAAAGACATATAAAGAAGGGTATAAAAATCAATGTCGAGGCACCTCATGTACCACGACTACTCCCTCCTATACATTATATACCCAGGTGTGGGCTTCCCCTTATCTAGCTACCCCTGTGCCCCATTATGTGGCCTAAGGCTACCCCCCTCATTCCCTATCCCATCTCACTTATTTGTCATTTTCCACCCCCATTAGAAGGGTGTACCTTGGACATACTATCCCCTCTAAGGGTTGAAACCACCTAATGAGGTACTTGGCTAACCCCTTTGGAGTTTGGAGACACAGGCATATGCCAAAGCCCGCTACAGAAAGGCATGCCATTATGAAGTGTCCACTTTGTTATCCATGGTTTGTAAGCTTCTTTACCTGATTATTCTAATGACTGATTGTACTGGAAGCCTAGGGGATGCATTGGATCTTATGCATGATTGCATGTGTTTTCATTTGGGTTTGGCTTCCCTCTATGGGATCTTAACCCCAGAGGTCCACATTGGCACATGTAGGGTGTGCATAGAGAGCCATGGGCCTCCACAACAGTAGATGGCACTCCATAGATCTTCATGGATGTTCAAAGACTACTAGCAATCCACTTTTGGGACGATGGTGACATGATTGGTACACTATACCCAATAGGTCCCCACAGGAGCCCTACACTCTTGGTGGGTGTCCCAGCACTTGTACAATGTCATAGCACCATTCATTACACCACCCGGACCATTGCAGAGGATCTACAACCATCTCTGATTCATATGGAGGCCCATGGGGTCATTGATGTGTCCTCAGACCCACTGAGAGCACCACAGCTCTACTACTTGGAGAATAAGGGGCCACATCCTCGTCCATCATATTTCAAGGAATTTATTCCTCAATATGACACTCCAAGATTTTATTGAACCTTTGGAGGGCCCTACGACATGCATACATCATTATTTGGTCCCTTGTGAGGCTTGTTTTTACATTATGAGCTAGTATGGTGGACTTGTCACCATCAGGGGTTATCATTTGAACATTATTTTATCATTAGGGACCCAGAGGCTAATTTGAACCCCTTAGGAGACTATATATTGATGTTAGATACATTCATTTGTATCATTGTTGGACTTGGGATCTCTCTAGTCTTAGAGAATTTTCGTACTTTTTCCTTGGAGGATATTTTTGGAGATGGATGAATTTTGATATATGGATTTGGGCTATTTCTCTTATCTTTGAGCTTTGTTATGCAAACGAATTGCTGGTTGGATATACTCTATAACATTGTAAGAGATTTTATTATTCTTGTTGCTGCATACTGCTAAAATTAGGGCTACTTGTTGCATTATTGTAATGTGGAATTGAGCAATGTTTTATTTATTAAATGTATGGGCCAATGTTATATGAATGAAATGTCCTAGAGATTATTTAACTTGAGAAGCTTGCATCATTTGCTTTAAAGTATAAATGCTTGAAAGTCGCTTTTCTTTTCTTACTATCTATATGGGATGAAGTTGACTTTCTGGGGCTCCTTGATTAAGAATCAAAATTCTTACTCATTACCATCCTTGACTCCATATCCCCAAGTGAATTAGGCACTAGTTCCATAAATAGGGTGATCACATTAACCTTCTTTTCACTGTTTTTCCCCTTTTTCCCAAGTCTAACCCCAATGAGTCACCTAGGGCATCAATTTCTTGGGAATTTGCCCAAAGAAAAATTTCAATCTCCTCTAGGCTACTGCGCTAGTGGGTCCTCTTCCTCTCCTCCAAATTTGAGGCCAATTTTACGATGAAATCTCCGGAAATCACAAGCTCGCTTTAGGACCGAATTTTGCCTAGGCATCCAGGCATCCACAAGGCTAGACACTAATAGGATTAATTCAACCTTTTGAAGTAAATATTATTATTTGGTTCTTCCCCTCACCTTGTTCAAGATAGGAACATCATTTGTTGTTACATTCCATCCCCAAACCTGGTTTGGGTCCACTTGGCCCTGTGTGGTCCCACTTCTCCCTCAACCCTTGCTTAAAGAGCAAGAAAGTTCCATATTTCATGTCATCCTTGGGAAAGGGTTTTCAGGGTCACTTCTCACCTATCCAATTGACATCCACTTTACAAAGTCATCCCTACACACTACCAAGACTCCTACCATCGGTGAAAGTCCATAAAGAGTAGGGAGACTTAGTTGTGGTGATAGTTGGCTAAGCCTCCACCCTTGCCCTTGACCTAACAGTTTCCCTCTTAGGAACCCCCTGCTGGTTCGAGTGGTAACAAGTCACACAGCAGATACTGTAGGATGCCAAGTAGATTTTTTTTTAAGTCCTTGGATGTGCATGTAAAGTTGGTGTCATTTAGATGTGTATATATCTATCTATCTATCTATCTATCTATCTATCTATATATATATATATATATATATATATATATATATATATAATATATATATATTCTATATATATATATATATATATTAATAATATAATATATATATTATATAATATATTATATTATATATATATATTATATATATATATATTTATATATATTATATATATATATATATATATAAGACCTCATTTCACACAGTCTTCAACCACTACAATCAATCCTTTCATTGTTTTGTTACAAGGTCATGCAATCATTACAGGACCAATATGCTCTAGTGAAAATATTCTCAGAACTTCAAGATGAATTCTATACAAAATAATCAGTAAATCTTAATCCAATTAATAATTCATTGTCCTAGCTTCTATGTGCTAGAAGAGGGCCTTTCTGCCATCCTCCATCATTCACAAGCCATGAATCCTTGTACCATGACTCGTTGGATCAAGCTGTGTCACCAGCCAGCTGTGCACATTCTCTCGATTCTCAAGCTACTGGCTCAAATTGTGATCAAGCGCAAGTAGTAACATTACACCGGTAGAGGAGCAGAAAGGTGAGGACACTATCCATTCCCCCTCTCTGATTCAAAATTGTCTGCCTCAAAACAATGAGCTTCCATTCTCTAACAATTCTCAATCTACCAATCCTGATGAAACATATTGTATAATTAATTCTTTCAATCAACCACCAGTCTTGGGCAGTCACCACTCCCATGCTTTGATATGTTGTGACGAACACCCAAGCGCATCATGTGATCTTCCATTTTATCGTGAATACTCTAACTCAGATCTAGAATTTCCTCTGGTCAAAGAAGACGTTCATTTTGAAACTTCCTCTTCACCTCACTTGGTCGTGTGTCCTACCATTATTCACAACACATCCACATGCGTCAGAGATACTCCATGTTCTCTCACTTCTCCATCCAATGAGTCATCTCCTCAATTGACACAAGGCAGTGAGGTTGTCATTGAAAACAATTTAATCATAGAGTGTACTTCCCATTCCCCGTGATCTCTTCTCTTACATGAAGACAAATCTTCAAGTCAGCTTGCTGAAGCTGAAAAATCTAGTGCAACATGTGACAGAGATGGTTGTCATCCTGAGAGAAATTCTGAAATCAACAACAATAGCCACCCTCAAGCCATGCACGATCTGGTTCAAGCTTCAAAATATGATTTTGCAATTCTAGAAAGTTTCGGGACGTGCCGAGGAGTCCGAGGCACTTCAACGTTTGTTGATGGTTATGTTAGGACCTTGCGACTCTGGTGAGCCCCCAAAACTCAATCAGATTTGGTTTCTCATGCACAATCTATCTATCTTCATGGTTGCACTCGATGTGAATTCACATATAAAAAGTGTTTGGTATTCTGGATGTGATCTCTCAAATTTTTAAGATTTCACTTATGGTCGAAATCAAAAATCTGTCACAACGCATCCGTCTTCATGCACATCTCTTGTATCAAACTAGAGGTGGGAATGTTCGTCCCTCATGAAATCATGGAATCATGAAGTTGATCATCTTAAATATTCTCTTTGCCCACAATCATACTTATCATATTTTCCGTCTCATGATTAGCCCCTAAGTCTCCTTGCAAATCTTGTACTTCAAATCAGCTCACTCATAACACCAACAATTCCCCTATGTGGTGATGAGCGCACAAGGTATCCCATGAATCAAGTTCCTTTAATTTCACCATGCCCCAACAGGTTTCACACATTCATAGTTTTGGCATCCCTTTTACATTCCTGTGATGACCATGATGCCTGCGCAATTTTTCACCAGTTGAAGGGGGGTGGTCCGTCATGTCTAGCTCACAACGAACTTGGTTCCATTCTTCAATGCATTCGCAAAATTATTTAGATGATTTTTTCTTTGTTCATTGCAAACTGGGAATTTGTTGTCTCAACCAACCCATCTGATCATTCCCCCATCTTGGGTGACTATCATGCAGCTCATCATTTTCCCAACAGTGCATTCGATGACAGTTACTTCGTGCTCTCTGATCTTAACTATTTAGCATCTTTCTCCTCAGAATTCTGTAGAGCAGGTGAGGCACTTTAGCCTACGCTGATGGTTATGCCAGGTCCTCACTATCTTGGCATGACTGATGAGAATGATCAAATTCATTTTTTCTGTACAAGATTCCCATCGTGAGCCTGTCTTTCCAATAAAAAAGCCATATTTTCACAAGTCTTGAGACCTTCCAAACAACCATTATGAATTTCACGCAATGGTTGGAACAATCTTACTTGGCGAGCCATGTTGCATGCAACAAGTATCAATTCTTCCTTGCCCTTGCTAAGAAGCTCGTTGCAGATGAACACACACTCGCAAGAGGCTTCCGAAGTTTGTCGAATAATAGTATCCATCGAAAAGGTAGGCATGTGTATTGAGCGGCCGTGACACATTTTTATACCCACAAGCAAGACCTTCCTTTTCGTGTGCAAGATTTTCAAGCTTTTGTACTTTCAGTTGCACACTATTTGTTATCTGTTTTAATCACTTGTATCTTTGTGGTTGCAGGTTGGAAACAACTATGGTGGCTTCACTGGAAATTTCATGTCATGTAATCCCTACTATCTAGATGTTAGGTTAGGATTAGGATTAGCTGCATCTTAGTTTTCCTTCCTTGCACTTGTCTTGCACTCGTAATCCCTCATGGTTTTCTTATTTTAATTATGTTTTCTTTAGCCATTTTGCTTTCTTGTCATCTGGTTTTGTTTATTTGTTGTGTACTCATTTCCTTGTCTTGTCTTTCCCTTTCGTGTTGAGTTTTCCTTTTGTTTACGCTACAAAAATAAGTGTTGTTCAATACTATTTTCTAGCTTTTGAATAAGTATGTGGCTGAATTTAAAGAGTCTTGTGACACTACAACACTTGGCCAATCCTATGTCCATCTTCTCTGTGCTTGGTTGTAACTTTTGGCTGATGAAGCCTAGACGGAAAATACGATCCGTTTGTAAGGGAAGCTCTAGTCAAACCATGAACCTGTGTCCAAACCGGGAAACCCATGTTTGTACTAAGTCTTCTGCTCTATGTGTTCATGCATAATCCAACTAGTAGAAACGAAGAAGGGGAAAAATCTAAACGACCAAACCTAAATCAGAGGTCTTACATTCTTCTCTGAAGAAAGAACCTCTTCTGCTCTCAACAAGTCAGGATCCCTCTTCCACCCGAAAATAAATAAGTGTCTTCCTGCGCAGAGAGGTGAAGGAGGCAACTCCACTGGGATACTGACCAGGCTTGCTGGTAGTGGAGAAATGATTTTGTTTCTACGTGATTCCGCTGGGGTACTGTCCAGGCTTGTTGGCAGTAGAGTGACACCAGAGATGAAAACTTATACTATGTAATTCTTAAGCTTGTGAACCAAACTGCCCTTTCCGATTTTGAAACATTATGATCTAGCTAAAAATTTTGCTATGTTTGATTGAGTTGGTACACGCTGAACCATGTCTGTCCATGGGGAAGCCAAACTAATCCTACACAACGAATCAATACTTCCTGCAAGGCCAAGACCCTGTGCTACAAATGAACTGAAACAGAGAAGTTGGTATTCAACTAGTGTGTCGCCAAGTGTTGTAGTGGCTACAACACCCTCCAAAATTTTTGCCTGCATCCAAATTTCAGAGCCTTCCTTGGTTTTTACTGTGATGGTCGCAAACACTCGGGCTCATCCAATGAGCTCTTGTTGAGTTTTCACACCCTCTTCGCTTAGTCCATCACTAATCGTCTTTTGGCATGTTGATCGCTATGTCATGCTTGCGAGTCTATTCTAGCAATTTTGAAGGTTTGTCTTTGTGTGTATGAGTTGTTTCCACTCTGTCGACCTTGGTCGCAGTCACACACAAAGTTGTAAACATTGTCACGCAAGTGTCATCATGGTCATTTGAAGACATATTTCAATTGTCGCACTTGTCGCTCTCAACCTTCGAGTCAGTCTCACTGAGCACATGTTGTCTTGTTGGTTTGAGGTGTCTCTTCATTGAGTCATGCTAAGTGTGTGATCACATTGTTGTGTCTGTATGCCTCGCTTTCACACTTAGCCAATTTTCCTGAAAATCTGTCGACTGGACAACCCTCCGCCAACATAAACCGATCTCAGTGACCTTGAACTGCTGCCCAAAACTTTGCAGAGATTGAGGTTGTCCTCTTTGGCAGCCTGCTTGCGTAATTCTGGAAATGAGCAGGCTGACTGACTCGCAGAGTTGCGTAGAAGTTGTCCCAGAAGCCGATCTAGTCTGTGCTTCCCGCAAGACCTCCCATCAAGCCTCTCGTTAGACAACCAGAGAATTAACTTGAGTTGTGACCCTGGGCTATACTGAGCTCTAAAATTTCATAGAGTTGTCATACCATCCCTTCTTCCCCGCTCTACAACCAGCTCAGGAATTGTGAAGAGTTTTCTTGTCCTACCATTCTTTCCCGCTCCACAACTAGCCTAGGAACTATGTAGAGTTATCTTGTCCTACGCTTCTTTCCCGCTTTACAACTTGCCCAAGAATTGTGCAGAGTTGTCAAGGCCTACTAGCCCTTCTTCCCCACTCTGTAACAAGCTTAGGAATTGTGCAGAGCTATCCTGCCCAACCCCTCTTCCCCGCTCTGCAACCAGCTCAGGAATTGTGCAGAGTTGTTCTATCCAGCACTTCTCCCCCACTCTAAAACTAGCTCAGAAACTGCGCAGAACTATCTGGGCCCTGACTCTCTCTAAGGATTGTGTAGTTTTGACAAACAGCTCCCACAGCCCGACCTTGTGCTCCTTTGGAAAACTGTACAGATTTTTCCGCCGGTGCCTATTGTTGCCCGCAATGTCTTCCCTAGAGAAATTGCGCAGATCCCAATTGGATGATCTATCCAGTGCTCTCTTGGAAAATTGCACAGATTGGCCCAGTAGCTCTTCAACACCCTACTTGGCCTTCCTCCCGAAAATTGCATAGTTTTGCCTCCCAGCTGGGTTTTGTCCCACAACTGTCACTACTGTCTCAGATTGCAAAAATCTGCCTCCCAGTGACATTTGCACAGTTTTTCTTGACAGTGCTCCAAATCCTTACATTTCGTCTTGTGTTGTGCTCTCGCAGTCTCAGTCCCTCATCCCTTTCCCGGTCACCTACACCGAAATGGAAAACAATGCATCATGATAGACTAGGAGATTTTTTGGAATTGATGTCATCTCGTCATGAGTGATTACAGGAACAGGTACATCGATGAAACATGGTGCGATGACGAATGGGATGGGAAAAAGGCGCATGCTAGAAGACTTGCTCGTAATCGAACGAATGCATGAAGCACATTGAGCAAACTAGTGAAAGGGACACATACACATGCACCATCAAGAAAAGACCAAGACCATTAAATACCCTACGCACTTTTCCATGCAGAGGTGAAGACATGTTACACTGAGAGAATATCATTGCTTAGCAGCTCAACACAGACACCACAGTTAGCCAATACATGTTAGGAGTGTCATGTCGATTTGTGTCATGAGTTGTCTCGGCCACATCACTACTATGGGCCATACTTGTTGCAATAAATGTAATGTAAAGTGGAAGTCCAAGAGACCCACATATGAAGTTGAAGAGTCGTGTAAATTCGAAAAGTCATCAGAAGTCAAACAGTCATGAGGGAAGTTGAAGAGTCACAAGGGTCAGTTATACCCGCTCTGGTTATATATACCCCCTCATTGTATGAGTAAAGGACTTTTCACCTTGGCTCCTCCCGCATAGCCTTGAGAGTTTGTAGTATATTCTTTGAGGAGTGAGCAATAGCTCCAACATCCCACTACTTTGATCTTTTGCTTAATTGAGAAGCCTGTCTCAGGCCAGCACATTTTCACACATGTTTTGTATCCGTTTGTAAGACTATTCTTTAAACGTTTGTAATGCATTAACTTGAACTAATATAGTCGAACTACTTCAGTTATTTTAGTACTCATATTGTTGAAGATGTGTTGTATTGTTTATCATTGTTGTCCCGTCCGTGTGGACTACACCATCGATCATTAGACAGACCATCTTTGTGTTTTCTTGGTTTGAATGAACGTCACCCCCATGTGGACTACTCTGTTAGATGGTGTACGTGTTTTCCTTGAAATTTGGTTTTCACGACTACCACATCCGCTGTGGACTATTCTATCGGATGCTGGACAGACCCTTGTTGTTGTTCATGTGTGTTTCTTCTTGGGTTGGGACTATTCCCTCTCATCAAGAGGCTCACTTTACTTCCCCCTTTTGACAGTAAGGGAACCAGGAGACAGAGTTACATTAAGCACTCACTCGGCACACTCACCTCACTTTCTTGAAGTTACAAGCATAGCACTCTCACGTGTTGAATAACAAGAGCTAAGGCAAATCTCTAAGATAATGGCAACGGGGCCATCGTACCGGATGGGACTCCTACACCAAATGGTGTGAGGTCTAAATGGGACTTCATAGTGGGGAGATTCCTTTGTTGGCAGTTCTAGCACAGTCATCAAAACTCTAAAACCATACACTCAACTAACCCTACAACATTTCATGTTGGATCCTTCATACGTACCTCAAGGTTACATATCTTTGTTGTAGTGCCTTGCTATTCTGGATGCCATTGTCTCTTCATCGTTTTTCCTCAAGCAGTGCATCAGCTCAAGATATTCTTCATTGTATTTATCTGTTTACTTTTCTTAACTTGTTGACAACTTTATAGGGCAATACTAAAAAATTCAAAGAAAAAAATACCACTGTAAATTCGAAATCAAATATATGTACCTTTCGAATGAAGGTTGGCTCGTGTTTGATGTTTAGGTTCGAATTGTACATATATGTTCACTATGTGCATAGATTCTCCATACATTCATGGAACTTATACCATAGATCGTTGACTTGTGTGCCTCTACACAAGTCAGCAAACAAGATGACTATAGCTTGATGATGAGCCTTTCAATCTTGGATTCTCTTTTGATACATTTTATGCTCAGAAAGAGGTCTTTCTCCAAGGTGATTGATGTCACTTCTTCTAGCCTTTCGAATAGGCTATTATCTATTGTGAGGACAACTTCACGTAGGATGGCTCCTTCACAAACATGCACACAACTTCGACTTATTTGAGAAAATGATAGACTTGGGTTTCATTCATGCACACGAACAAAGAATAAGACTTCAAAATTTTGGCTTCTTCAATAGCTAGCCTTCAATTAGGATCTGTTTTGAGACTATACACTTTACAAAACATGCTCAAAACTTCCTTTATGTAGTTTGTACTTCGTATGCACAGATGTTGGGTATGAATCTCATTTCATTTGCTTCAGAACTTCGGTATCCTTGACAGTGGCCCCCAAATAGGACTTATGCTCAAAATAGCCCTTCAAAAAATTCAGTCTTGGATCTAGTATATGCATATGTGAGAAAGATGATCTTGATGCTCAAAGCTTCATCTTCTTTTGGAGGCTCTCTTTGAAATACTTATGCACACAGTAATACTACAAGAATTTCTTACAAAATAGTGGCTTCCTTGACACCTTGAAAACTTAGAACAAAGAGACTCTGTGGATAAGTCTTGTTAACTGTATGCAAGGTATGTTAAGTAATTACGTGAAGCTTATAATACATTATGTTATGTTTATTGAATAAATAAGTAGATATGTGCAAACTCAGATCTAGGATTTCTTTATGGTGTGTGTAAGTGGGGGATTCATCTATTAAGGATCTACAAAGACCTAAAGTAAAACTTCGGGAAGGTATGGAAGCTTTTAAAAGGGAATTATAGTGCCAAGCCCTAGGGGCTTATATATCTACGCGAAGGCAGATCTAGGGCAATAAAAGACATCACATTGATCTCTGGGTGCGGAAACGTGGTTCTAGAATCCAACCATACTGCTTCAGGTGATACTTCAACCTGCGCTACGTGGGTTGATGCTGAAAGGACCAATAGTGTAGGGTTTTGTTTGGCACAACTAACTCTGAATCTGGGTTAGGACCCCCTAAGCCAACAGCCATCAAAGTATCTCTCTGACAGGTACTTCCTTTTGAATAGCCTCTCAAACTCACTCCAAGTCAAATATTCCTTATGTATACCTCTGCCATTCTTCACATCTTCCCACCAAATGTCTTCTTTACCTTTGAGGCTAAATGTAGCTACTTTGGCTTTCATGTTCTCTGAATAATCATGTAACCTGAAGAAATTCTTAATACCAAGCAACCATGCCTTTGCATCCTGCAATTTCTTCATCTCTCCATCAAATGTAGGTGGCTTTTCTTTCTTAAAATCATATGGAAAGTATCCCTTATCACTCCTCCTGTAAGGATGATAATGATATCGATCATCATGCTTGTCAGAACTAGAACTATAATGGTACATATGTTTATATCTTCTCCTATCCAAATTGTCCAACAATGTGCCATCTCTGACCATGTCATTGCTATTTGACCTCTGACCACCATGACACCTACTTCCATATGTCCCATTAGTTTTGTCCTCCTGCTCATGGCTGATTCGACGTTGTCTGCGTCATTGCAATTCTAACAAACTCTAAAGTATCACTGCATTTACCTATGCTTGTTTCTCGTGCACCTGCATGATTTTGTCATTATCTACCTTACAACTACTTATTTATTCCTTTAATCTTCTCAGTGCATATGCCAAATCGAAAGAAATACCAACACCATACTACTCATTTTATTCATAGGGAGAGTCTTTGTAGTCTACCATCTTGCTAGCCATTTGATATTTTCTCCTACAAGGTATATCATGTCAGCTAAACCAAATCTAATTAAACCAACATACCTTAGTATACCTCGGGGAGGATACCTTGTCTTCAAGATCAACAAATCAAGATGATACATGTATAACATAATCATGATAGCATATAGAAACATAACACATAAGCATATGACCATGCAACCATCATTCTAGCTATGGTCCATTCATCAATGCATGACCTTAACAGCAACACATATCATGACCTCATGCATGACAACAACCACCACATCACTACACACTTGACCACATGAAAACATGAATATGCATAAGAAATGCATAATCAACCACACACACACATGAACACATAAAATCAAGCATAAATGAAAAATACTTATAACCAAGCCTACAAGAATGATACATGCAACCAAGCATACAAGAATGTAACCAAGCATACAAAAATAATACATATAAGTAACATATAATGACATGTCACCAGTCATACACTCACTACAATGCACTCCATAATAACAACATCAAATTCCACATGACAAAATCACTACAATCATGATAAACATCATGTAAATGCAACAAGAACATGGAATGCAAATGTAAGAGACACACATGCAGCTGACATGCATGCATGAAGAACACACAACCCATCCAGTCTATGGGGTGAACCATGCTCTGATACCACTATGTAACACTCTCCTCCCACATCTAGCCGAGCAACCTGCCAGTCAGGGTAAACATGTGACGAGAGGCCACTATGATATGGTTTGACCTCCTAAGTCACGTAAAGGAAGTGGAACCATTGGAAACACACCATACAGGCATTCAACATAAGCATTAGGATCCTCATGAACCAATACAACCTTTCTACCAACCATCCCCTGGGTCCCACTGAGATTTTGGACCACTTGACCTCTGGACGCTCTCATGCTATGGGCATGCCAGCATCCAGAGACCTCTTGACGCTCTCATATGCCTACAAGCCAATGTCTAGGGACTCTTTTGCATATTTTTGTGCCAGTGTCTCCGGTATTTGAGCCACTTTTTCAGGCCCAGAGCACATGTCACTTCCCATAATTGAATGACATCTCCATAACAGTAAAATAACAAAGAAATGATAGTATAATTGCAATCACTTGAATGTGATGTTAACTGGACCCCTACCAGCCATGACAATCATTTCGTCAAACATATCACGAATATGTAATCTACAGGTGTAAACAACAGGTCTGAGCATAGGGTCTCATACTTAACTAATAGTTTCTAAGAAACATTGATGCCTCAACACATCAACTGCAATTTCATCCATTAGGTCATAGATATACATAGCTATTTTCATAAAAAAACATACATAAACCACATAATACTAGTATAAATACCAATGAAATCACTGCCATATAAACCACATATAGTCCAGTATAATACTCATAGAAACAAAAGGAGAAATAACCTCATATTGATGATGAAAAATCCAAACCTGAAATGGGACTTCCACATTCCACCTGATTGTAGAATGGCTGAGCTAAATCCCTCGTCATTCATTCACCCCCATACCATATTCCAAGAATTAATGTGGGATCTCATAAAACACATCAATCAAAAACCATCGAGGGCTTCCAGGGGCCATCCACCTCAACCCATCAAATAGTGATTCAACCTCATGGTCAGACATCACAAAACCATAATCAGATTGGATCTATCCAAGCCTTCCAGGGCTCCAGAGCATTTGTCCAACCAAGGCTCCAAGACTAGTAACTCAATCCATAGATTTTACTGGGCTCCAGAGCATTTTTCCAACCAAGGATCTAGGACTAGTAATTAACCCAACCAAGGGCTCCTGAGAATTTTTCCATCCAAGGCTATGGGACTAGTAACTCAACCCAGTCTATTATAGGGCTCTAGAGCATTTGTCCAACCAAGGCTCCACGACTAATAACTCAACCCAAGCTAAGGAAACATGGGAACCAACAAAAAAAAACAACGAAAAAAAATCCACAATCACCATGGCTATCCAGGAAATGGCAAGACTAGGAAAGCCACTGTCAATCCTGGACATCCTCCATGTGAATGATAGATCACAACCAAAAAAACACATGAATATGTCATGCATGCCAGAACTAGTGAAGAAAACATACACACAACTCGGTACTTGCAAGCAAATCTCATTGTAGTTGCTGATCTCGATTTCCTCTTGTGCTTTCTTGCTCCAACAATCCAAGTATGCCACACCCTCCAAGAGTGCTCCAAGGAAAATCTACGTATCCATGAGTATGAGAGAGAGAGAGAATAAGAGAGAGCTCCAAAACGGAACTGACAAAAGGTTACTAACTGATCTTCATAAGCCTTTTTATGAATGAGGCCTCTATTTTCTTTATTTTCCTTCAATTTCCTCCTCACATGCAAGTTGTGACCTTTCACCTCCCTTTTCTCCTAATTTCCATTATTTTCATAAATAAATTTTCCAAAAATGCCATTTTTCCTTTCCAAAGCCTTAGCCATTTCCTTCGCCAATTTCCTTAGCCATTAATAACCAAATGAAGACCCACACTAGGATGTCTTGCCCAACATTCATCTTGGAATAAGTGTCCCATCAACTATGGGCATTATTTTTCCTTTATTAACTTTTATTATATGGAATTTTCACCAAGGTTGTTACAACATCAATGCACATGTCAACTCCTCCGAGACCAGCAGGCTACATCAAGCTCCATCAATACCATCACGGGCCAATACAAATGAATATAAGTAACATCATATTTTTGACATCAATACCAACCAATAGGACCACCATGTCAAACATCCATCACACATGCATATGAAAAATATGACCATGAACAAGACCCTATTGACATCAATGCCAACACAAAAATGCCAACAAACAGTTGCAATATACTCTTCTCATGGATCATTACCCTTGCTACAGGGGCCCATAGTATTGAGTAACAAAAGGATCAGTGTCAGTTGATGCAGTCAGATCTTGAGCGACAATTGTAGACTAGTAGAATTTAGAGATTCATGAGACAGTTGTAGCTCAGAGACATAGTTGATTGAGTATTTGTTATGCTTCTGAGTTGCATTTGTTGCATTAGAAACAACAAGAGTGAGAGGGAGTGTTAATTATGTTACGAAATATTCCTATACTGGGGCAGGATGGGGGTTGTGTAGAATCATTTTCTTGCTAAGAGGGATTGTTAGAATTATAGCAAGGAAAGGCTTCATTTGACTTGTGCCTTAGCCAAATGAAGAAATTTGAATTTCCACTTCCGTAGGATGATTTGACATGCAGTTAGCAGGAGTGACATGGAAAAGTCACTCAATTAAGTCAATCAAATTGAGTTTGTGGGATGTAAGTAGAGTTGTGTGGAAGTTGGTAGCTAAGATATAACTATATAGAGGTGTTATCTTTAGTGAAAGTCAGTTATGTGAGTTCTATTCTAAAATAGAGTCAGTATGAGTTCAGTTGAGTAGTTGTGTTGGGATGGGGTCCTATGGGTCAGTTTGGGGTTAAGATAACCCAAATTTTGTTACAATTTTGTAAATAATGTAAAGTCTTCACGATTTGTGTATGCAAAGCGCGTAGAGGATTAGGAGTCAAAGGGGCTTAGCCCCTTGTTTTGGATAAGTTTTGAGTCGGTTTTTTAGATTCACCCATGGTTCGTGGACCATGGCATTGTATGAAAGAAGTCTATAAATAGTGAGTCTTAGCGAAGGGAAGAAAAAAACAAGAAGTAGAACTGAAATAAGGAATTGGGTTGATTGAAGGAGCTAAAGCAAGAAGGCTCTGCTTCCTGCACTTAGTTAGAGAAAGAAAGGCTCTACAGCTAAGTGTGCAGAGGCCTAGGTAGAGTCTGTAGCTGAGTGCACGGACCACTACAACTATGTGTGAAAGATAGTTTTGAGTCTGTAATCGGTGAATTAAGATCAATAAAGACAGGTTTCTGAAGAATTATTGAGTATTTTTGTTCATGTCTATTTATGTTATATGTTGTTGATGAATGACTCGTTTTATGAAATATTGATTGGATGTTACGTAATTCTCTTGAATAAGTCTTAATAATGTATGAAATGCATGTTTAAATATGTTCGCGAAGACTCTAGTGATTCCTCTTATGTTTATTAACAACTTAAGTAAATATGTGAGAACACTAATTTAGGACTTCTTCCTCATGCGTGTAAGTAGGTAAATTAATTGTTAAAGGTCCACAAGGATTGATCATAGACCTTCACGAGGCTCTGAAGGTTGTTTTAATAGAGTTGAAGTAAAGTGCCCTAAGAGTTTATTGATCTACGCAAAGGTAGATCCAAGGCGTTGGAAGACATCACACTAGTCTCTGGATGAAAAAACTTGGTTCTTGCATCCCCCCATATTGCTTAGGGTGAGATTGCAGCCTGCGCTACGCAAGTTGTTGCCGAAAGGGCTAGTAGTGTAGGGCTTTGTTGGTTGGCGCAACTAACTTTGAAGTTGGGTCAGGACCCCCTAAGCCAACAAATGGTTCCATTGCCGAGATATGGATCTTCTTGAAAGAGATGTGTGATGTCGCATCATTGGAATCCGACCAAAAAAGAAATTGAAAAGTGGTTGGATCGAAAGATTCACAAGTTCATGGTGCAACAAAACAATAATCCGCGTCTGTTGAAGGATGAGTGGTTGAACATATACCTATATATAGAGATACACGATATCTTCTTATGCACCTTCCCCATTGAACTATAAGAGTGGTTATCCAAATTGACAGACAATCAAGGAAGGTGGAAGCTCAATAGTCCTATTGTGTGGACCCCCAAATTACTACGATGACTAGAAGCCTCGAAAAACAAGATCATGTAGGCTATTGACCATTGGCTCGATTGAATTCTAGGAGGATTTGTTATAAAATTTGTAGTTGATACCTCAGTCATCTCTAGCAAAGTGGATCGATGATTTTTTAAAGGACCGTGAGGTAAGTACTTAAGATAATTGAATACTTAGATTAAAATGTTGTTTTGTAAAAAACAGGTGATGCCATTACCTTGATATTTGGAGCTACGTGAAGTGGACGATTCTTTAGAAAACGCAAGGGATCAGGACCAGAGTATAGTCCATTAATTGGACCTTCTTCAAGTGACGATGAAGGGGCGGGGAAAACTACGTTGTTCAACTAATCATTAGGGGATTCCTAGAACAAACCATCCATTCACTTCACCTCCACCTCCACCTCCACCGTATACACCTTTTCCCACACCTCCACCTCCACCACCACCATTCAACATGGCGAACATGATGAAGATGCCAATCTTGACAGGCATAGGAAGTGAAGATGCAGAATAGTTCTGGTTTGTTGTGAATGTTGTATGGACAACGCAACAAATTACTGATGAAAATATAAAGAAGGCATAGTTGGTTACCGCTTTGCAGGATCACGCACTAACTTGGCACATTACGTATTGTTATGGTAATCCTCTTGCCACGCTAGAAAAAACTAAGGCGGATTTAAACAAAGAGTTTAGTAAGCCTAAGTCTGACTCATAGTCAGTAATTGGATTTAAAGAGATCATGACGAGAGTCAATGAGACGGCTTGGGAATTTAATCAGAGGTTGAAGTGTCAGATCAGAGAGGCTAATATGAAGATCACAGATAGCCAGCATCACGAATGGTTTATAGTGTCACTTTTACCGCACTTGAGAATCTCCCTGTCACAAAAGAAGATAGAAACACAGGCAGAAGCCTTGGAGATCACAATGAGGCTGTAGGTGTCCCCTATTCATGATACAAACCTAGGAGTACATCATATCCACTCACAATTAATAGGATTACACCTAGATTTACAAAGTTTGAATTCTGTTGTTTGAAGTGCAAGGGCCATGGACATGACAAAGATCATTGTCCCGTGTACGTGAATTATATTACAAGCGGGGGGCCAATTCCCCTAAAGCCAAAAGCCCGAGTAGAGCCGAGTGTGGGGGCTGCGCTATGGTGTGCTATTTGTCATGTTGCTTGGCAACATGCGACGAATAATTTCCATTTACTTCAAAAGTTCATCCAGACACCCCAACAGTTGTTCTGTAACTTCTACAAATCTGTGGACCACGATGACCGCTACTGTCGAAGTTATGAGTTGATGATGGAAAGAACACCTACATACAAGATGCAAGCAGAAACTCAACCTCCAGATCAAGGCGTCAGAGAATTGCGCATAGGTTATCAAGGTTGAGGACAGGGAAGAGGAGGAGGAGGACTTGGTAGAGGTCGCGGTAATATTATTTGGTACAACTGTGGACAACAGAGGCACTATGCATGTGAGTGTCAGGATCCTACACACCCATCATGTCAATACTGCAGACAGTTTGACCATACTATAGAATAATTCCCATTGCTAATAGCTAAAATGAAAGAGAAGAAAACACGTCTTAGCAGCCTATGCAGAATCTACAAATGATGAGGGTTGATCCTCGCAAAGAAGATGAAAGCGTTAATATTGTGCTAAGAAGTGGAATGATGACTGGCGTTGATAAGGGTAAACATCCTGATGAAGAAGGATGGGTTCGTAAAGCACCAAAGAAAGAAGCTGATTTTGACCTGGACCATGCTAAGGAAAATTTTTTGGAATCCAAGAAGAGATTCGCAGAGGCCTCCACCTCAAGAAGATAGGACAAGATGAAAGAAATCAATGCACCTGTAGAGGTTGATCCTTATGTACTCACTACATTTTTGGAAAATTGCATAAAGCTTCTGCGCAATAGCAAGGTTGTGGAAGGCTTGCACGAATTAATAAAGAAATGCACCAGCAAAGAGAAAGTCCTTGATGGAAACCACGTGGTCAGAAATATTGGCAAGCATAAGGCATGAACAGAGCGAGAAATGAGGCTAAACGTACAGATAGGTGAATATGATATGGACCAATTCATTTTTGGATCTGGGGTCTAATGTGAACGTATTACCGAAATAGACATGTGAAAGGATGGGGAGACCTGCACTGCATTGGTCTCCGATTCAGCTCAAGATGGCAAACCAATAGAAAATCATCCCCATGGGACAGTTATATGGCGTAACAATTGATATTGAAGGTGGGACCTTAGTGGCCAAATTTGAAGTTATAGAAATCGTTGATGACAATAATCCCTACCCCAAACTCATAGGAATTGACTCGGCTATTGACATGAATGGGGTTATTAATTTGAAGAAAAGAATGATGTCGTTTGAAAGAAATTTGTTGCGGGTTATAGTACCACTGGATCCTGTAGAAGGGGCGTGGTATACTGAACCAATATGTGATTATGAAGAAATTGATGATGAACTGAATCATATTTACAGGATAACAATGTGAGATCAGGACTAGATCAATCTAGCGGTAGATGGATGGATTGCATGGGATCGGGAGAGTTCCTGCACCTCTGATTTAGATGAGGAGTTAGAGCATTGGTAGAATCGCTTGCATGAAGTGTCTACATTGCAATGAAATATGATGACGAAGTCGCTACGTTGTGTTTCGTGAGAGGTAAGAAAATTACCTTATTATGATGGTTTAACTGACGTAGATCTGTTTTTGGATGAATTTGAGCATGAATTCCCTGAGGACCACTTCTTCCAAGCATTAGAGTTGGCACTACACGCTACGCCTACACGATGGTGGGGTACGCATAAGGATAGTTTTTCTCGATGGCAAGATTACAAAAGAATGATGAAGCTACGGTTTGGGCGTGCTAACATCAGA